>JAZHYW010053171.1:0-26795 GCA_037355805.1 Ixodes ricinus | reverse complement strand
TTTAAAATCATGTTAGCGTTTCTTCTGGCGGTTCCGGCAGTCGTCGTTCCGGCGGCCGCCGGAACGGCGTCTGTTGCCGTTTCAATCAGACAACGAGCAAGACAGCAGATAGGAAAAAACGCGCGTGCGCCGTCAGGAGCGAACGTCCTTGGGGAGCGCGGTGATGCAATTCGGTCGGCGCTCCGGTGTTACCAACGGGTAGGGTGTTACCTGTGTGAAGTCACTTCTGTGATTAAGTTTTCGTGACATCGACCTCTCAACTTTGCACCCCCTTCGAAGGGCGGAGAAAGACGTAGTTCTACGTCAAAAAAGAAGAAAAGAAAGAAACACGGCTGTTGTATGTCTTTTTTTTCACAAAGATTAAACATTCGGCTACGATCTTATACACCTTTCCAAAAACGCTCCTAGGCCGCCGCCATGTTGCTGATGCTGATGCGGCTGGTGCGACTCGCGCGCCCTCTATCAGCTAGAAATTTTCTGCCACTCTCTTGGAGCTGTGAAGACCCGCTCAGCGCGGTTCTCTACCTGTGTTTTTGCGGTTTTGCATTCGACGTTTTCTCGCCCCTCTTGAAAGTTTCCACTTAATTTTTTTTATGCGTGCTGCGTACCCTTTCTGTGTTATCTTCCATTGTGCGAAATAAGGCTGGTAAGTGCCTGCCATTCAAGCTTTTCTGCTTAACATTCACGGGAAACGAAGAAGGTGAAGAGCGTCGAACGACCCTCGACGCGATTTTGCGAACATTGTTCTCCCCCTCCCAGAGATAATCCGCGTAGAATCCTCAGTCATCTCCAAAAATAGTTGTCCGGGTTGGGGTGGGAAACGGGTCAGTCGCGTTCGATCCTTTGACTTGGTGCTGTTGTGAAAAAAGGAAGCTCTCCACGAAACGTGCCCCAAAACGAAGTCATCTTGGATTCCGTCCGATCGTCAAGATGTGACTGTTGTCGACTGTGACTGTGTTATTTGAGATCTTTCTCAAATAAATTCTTTTCGGATAACGCTGCATCGTGTGGTACGTACAATATATTGTTCGAATGTTAACACTTTCTAAATTGTATGTCTGTGTCCTGTTCATCGCTAAACACGTTATTTGTGAGCGTGACAAATGCATGCCTTTCGGCTCTCTTCTGTTGTAATTTATTTTTGACAGCTAAGCGCTTTGTCGTTTGTCAATCGGCGAATCGCGCGGAGCCGTCAAAACTTATCGTAAAAAAACACAAAAACTAGAACTATACATTCAAGTCGCATTCGTTCTGTCGCGCGCGTACCCAACAAAAATAGTAAATAGATTTTTTTTTTTCTTTTCTTCTTTCAAATGTGGTACAATGCTTTCTCAATGACCTCGGGAAAATGCATGCACCATGAAACACAAAATACAGCGGGAAAAGATGAGAATTTATCCGCCAGCAGTGTTTAAAACTGCGCCTACGCAGGCTGCGCCTATCGAAATCACAGCTCCACTCGGTTAGGGTTAGCAGGGACGCCGGTGAGAGCCTAGCCTCAAACCCAGTGACTGGGCTCGAAAACGGTTTGCTGCCACTGGGGTCGAGTCTTTTTTGGAAAGGTGTATACACTTACTCCAAAAAACAGAATGTTACGTACAGTTGCTTATGTGCCGCTTCTACTCGCATACAGAAAACCTGTTCAGAATGTATAACATATTATGTATCTACAACATCTATGAATATAGGGTCTCTACAAAGTATAAACATGAATTGTTCAGTAACCGTACTTGCATAATCCAACTGTCTGGTTTAAACCAACGCTTTCCCAATTATCAATTTCGCGACCCAGAAGACAGGAATACTGGCCGATTAAACCTAGGAAGAGAAATGCTATACTACAGGTTACCTAAACTGCTTATTTTTTTAATTCTCAGTGATGTTCACTTAACACCAACATGAAAAGGTTGCGTGCGTTGATGTGCCAGATTTTGGTTATATAGCCGACTAATGCTCTTGGTGTCCGTGTGTGCTTTTTAGTTCTCTCTCACCCTGCATGGCACTGCTGTAGAATGCGATTCGGGGGCCGAGAACTCGTCAAGCCGTTTCGTGCGGCTTTTTTTCTCTGCCTCCACCATTGTAAATGGGAAATGAAGATGATGATATTGTTAGGAAGAAGACGAAGCGCCCCCGGCTGGAGAGATCGTGGTGCTCGAGCACAAGGCAGGTGGCGGTCGAACCGTTCCTGTAGAGCAGTCTGCGGATTTCACATGCAGCGATTTTGGCCCTAGAGCGGCGCGATTTCTGCCGTCGCGGCGCTCGTGCCGCTCAACCGCTGGTGCTGGCTGAGCGCCGCGACGGCAGAAATCGCGCCGCTCTAGGGCCAAAATCGCTGCATGTGAACCAGGCTTTAACGTCCCCATTATTTCCCAATGGTAACCGGACAAAAGCTCACCGGACAAAAGCTCACCGGACAGAAGCTCACCGGACAAAAGCTCACCCGTTTTTTGACAGACCCGGACAAAAGCTCACCCGTTTTTTTGACAAACCCGGACAAAAGCTCACCTCGATTTTTTTTTTTTTTGCTACTCGGGCGAAACACGGGCTTGAATGAAGTGCGGACGCGATGGACATTGGACCATTTTTAGGAGAACTTGTACCCCATCCACCAATGAGTTGCGAATTTTTAAAAATACTTTGAAAGAACGGGAGTTGGGCCTTTTGGAAAAGTACAAGACAGATGACCAATTTAGGAAACTGTGCGGGATTTTAGATTGGCTCGCGTTCCTTCCACCACAGCTTGTTCCACAAGAACTAACCACCAGGGAAAAGTCTACCGGTGACATCGGCTACCTGCTGGACTATTTTGATTGCACGTATGTCAACGGCCGCTTCCGTTATGCTTCTATTCCATCTGCGGCGGCACCCAGAGCGAATTCTTCCCTTCGCCTGACTCTGCGCCGATGACGACCGGAGTTTCCCCCGGTACGGTGGAATATGTACGACGCCACTCTTCAAGATAAAGACCGGATGAACAACACCTGCGAAGGATGGAGTACCGGGTTCCAGAAGCTCGTCGGCCACGCCCATCCAAGCGTCTTGAGGCTGATTGAATGCCTACAGCAAAATCAGGCGCTCGTTGCCACGGCACTGACACAAGCCCGGAGAGGTGAGCCCACAGTAAAGCGGGTGCGAAAAACCACTCTGCGCCTGCAGAGTCGTCTTAGAAATATTTGCGAGGGCTTGCATATACATCGAGATCTACCAAGACTGCTGGAGCTAGTAGGGGACTGCATTCGCTTCTAACCAATCGATAAATAAACTTGTTTCTATTAAAATCAACAAACCATGCGCCTGTCAGATTTAATTTATCGTTGCCTTTTTGTGTCGCACGCATGCACCTAAGTTGTCCGCACTCGTGTTAAGACCAACATGAAATTTTCTCGTGGTGAGCTTTTGTCCGGGTCTGTGAAAAAAATGGGTGAGCTTTTGTCCGGGTCTGTGAAAAAATGGGTGAGCTTTTGTCCGGTGAGCTTTTGTCCGGTGAGCTTCTGTCCGGTGAGCTTTTGTCCGGTGAGCTTTTGTCCGGGATTCAAACCCAATGGGTTTTCAATGGGGATGATTTAATGGAAGTAGTTTGGTAACAGACTGCTCTACAGAACGGTTCGACCACCAACTGCCTTGTGCTCGAGCACCCAGCACGATCTCTCCAGCCGGGGGCGCTTCGTATTCTTCCTAACAATATTATTATTATTGTTATTATTATTAATATTATTATTATTATTATTATTATTATTATTATTATTACGCCGGAATCAAGAATAAGAAAAGTAATCCCTGATTTTCTTGTCCTCATCAGTTTATTTCTCAACTTAAGCCTGTAGAGGCCCGATGTAGGTTGGATCTCCTCCCTGCAGTACTTTGCTTCACCTTCCGATGGACACCGGGGCCGGCTTGCTATACTTCGTTTCAGCTTGGGTCCAGACGCAGCCGATGCTACAAGCGCGAGCTCCGGGCTTCCAGCGTCCCTGCCAAGCACGCGCGCTCGTGCAGTACAGGCACTGTTCAGGGCCACACTCTCGTGCTTGTAGCATCGGCTGCGTCTGGACCCAAGCTGAAACGAAGTATAGAAACAGCGTCCCAGCTGAGTCTAGGTGAAAGAAAGCACTGCCAAAGCTAGCGCACGAGCTGAGCGGGTCTCAAGCTGCGTCTCAAGACGCTCGCGCGCTCCAGCCTTTGCAGTGCTTTCTTTCATCCAGTCTCAGCTGAGACGCTGAGCAAGCCGATTCCGAGTCAAGAGGTCCAACGAGTCAAAAGATCCAACGAGTCAAAAGATCCATTATTGGACCTTCTGACTCGTTGGACCTTTTGACTCGTTGGACCTCTTGACTCGCCGTGGATCTTTCGACTCGTTGGACCTCTTGACTCGTTGGACCTCCTGACCCACATTGGATCTTTTGACTCGTGTCGGGCGAGTCAAAAGATCCAACGAGTCAAAAGGTCCATTATTGGACCTTTTGACTCCTTGGACCTCTTGACTCCCTGCCCGATAACGGGGAAAGGGGGGGGGGGGTGAAGGGCTTCGAAGAAAGTTGGAACAAAAACAGCAGAAAAAGAAAGAAAAGCAAAACAACGATCAATGACCGCTTTCGGCTGGCGAGGAGGGGATGACGGTCACTGCACTGCAGAGGGGGTGGGATCCCGCAAAAAATAACAAAGCAAAAAAAAAAAAAGAATGATGGGAGAAGATGATGCCGTGGCCTCGGGAACGACAGGTTTTGGGATCCTAAATGGGTGGCTGTGTTACAGCTTTTTGCGTTTCATTTCAATCGGCTGGTGACCAGTGCCATCTCTTCGTGCTGTATGCTTGTCTAACGCAGGAATTTCCCAAGAGTTTGGCGCGCTGTACTAGCTTGAAAGTCACTACACAAATGCACACGCGCACACTAAAAGCGCAAAGCCGCGAGGCACTCTGCGATTGATTGGACAAGCCGGTAATAACATGCACAAAAAAGTCGACGAACGCCATTAATACGTTTTGTTTTCACCATTGATCGATTGGTCCCGTCAGCTCGTAGCATCGGCTGCATTGTATACCTTTAGTAGAACGTAGTTTAAACGCGGGAACAAAAAAAATCAGATAATATATATTTTTTTAAATTTCGAATTAGCGCAGTGGTGGCGCAAGAAAACATATCCACGTGATGAATCAGACATTATCATGAACATACTACATACTGTAAACGACTAAATTTTCACGAAGACCTAATTTTCGCGAATTTCGCGAATTGCCTACAATTCGCGAAAAATACGTCCCGCGAACAATTCGGGCAATATGTGAACGCTACGGAAGCAGCATTCGATTCGCGAAAATTAGAACCCGCGAATGATTTCAAATTTCCAGCTTTGGCCCGATTCGCGAAAATTTGAGCCCGCGAAAAATGAGTCGTTTACAGTATTTGTAGTGGCGTGCGTGCAGTCATGTATGGCTACTGCGTGATGCACGTTAAAGACCACAGGCTTGTAGTGGTACTGCACTATATAAATTTCTCGTCTACAGCGTAAACCAGTGTCGCCGCTCCTCAAAGGCCCTGACACTGAATAAACACAAACCTCAAATATATCTTTTGCGATTGCGTGTTATGCAACAGCGTCTTTGTGTGTCACCATATTTAATTCTGACGGAGCCGGGATAGAGGAAATACGACCTTTTTTTTTTCAACTAGCGTTATATCGACATTTTTTTTGTTTAAATTAGCCTTCTATCGGAATTATTTATTTTATTTTCGTCGGGCAACGCCTAACGTGTTACACGATGTTTTATTATTTTAAAAATATATTCTGCTCGTGAAGGGCAGAATGACCGCATGCGAAGAAGCCATCACCGCATACTTCAGTTGAGTGAGCGTATTTCACTTGAGTCGACGCTCGATTCTTAGGTTCGTAGGTGAGCTTTTCTGAGCATCGGACAGTTTGGCGGTGAGCTTTTCTCCGATGAGCTTATCTCCGGTGAGGTTTGCTCCGCCGCCCCGCAGGTCGCACAGCGGCACATCTTTGATAAACCGTTATTATCTACCTGAGAGTCTACTGATCTTGAGAATGGTGCCTATCGATAACTAATTACTGATTAGACCTATTCCTAAATTACCCAAGCTAGGGTGCCTTCATGCGCGCTTTGCTTGGGGTGATGACATCTGGCCATTTTGTTTTGAACGCTTGTTTTTATTTTATTGTTCTGAAGCGCGTGAAAGACCATGTTCTTGCGCGCGCTCGTGGCGCTGACTGTGCTATGGCGATATTTTGTTTCCTGCGATTTCTTTGTATTTTCCGTGTGAGCGCGTGCTGTCGGCATCGTGTACCACAAACGATGGCATCACCTTAAACAAAAGGAAATTGAGGCTCTCTAACCCAAGCACCAAGGAGAATGCAGGGAATGGTGTTCCAGGCGCCGCACGCGCCGTCGTCTGCAGCAGTAACTGTTCTAAAGCAAAAACCTAAAACAAATGGTATCTTGCACGCTCGTTCGTCAACGCTTTATTTTGGTTATTTACTTCGAATCTTTTATACGGGGAAGGCGTGCGCGTGCGGCGGTGCGAGCCTAAAGTTTTCGGTCACGCACACGAAAAATCCACAGAACCCTAGCCATAAACAACTTCACTGTAAAAAGCTCGCGGTATAGACCTTTCCAATGTTTACAAAATCACAGTCCAGCGTGCGATCTTCACAGCCCAGCACGTGCGTGTTCGTCGCTTTCGAAAGCGAGGAAAGCACGCGCCATACGCACGGACACTCAAGATGGCACCGGCTATACGCTCTTTTTTGGAAAGGTCTATACTAACTCTCCGGACATAAGCTCACCGATTTTTAAATCCTGGATAACTTTGTTTACATACATCGCCACTCACATCGTTTTTCTGCCTGCCTTTTTCTCGTTTAGATGTTGGCAATATGACTATGTCTGCTTGCTGGCCCGCTAATTATTCGTGACTCCAGGAAAATCGAAGTCACCTAAAGACAAAGGTGACGCGCTTTGAGAGCAGGTACTCTCGCCGCGGTTGTGTGATTGTTCTGCTTCGTCTTCGCTGACAATGTTGCTTTACGAAAAAAAAAAGTCACGGTTCAGTGACAGCGCAACAAAATGAGGAGAGTCACCTCCGAGCCGGAGGTGACTCTCCTCATTTTGTTGCGCTGTCGCTGAACCGTGACTTTTCTCCCCTAGCCGATTTCTCTAGCCGCGGAGAAATCGCGAAGAAGAAAGGAGACTATTCCCCTTTCCTCCCGCAGCCGCTTGTGCCGGCCAAGAAAATACGCGCGTGACGTGAACTGGGTGAAAGAGTTAGCAAGCTCAATAATAACCTGCTCGATTTGAGGCTACATTTTTTTTTAAATGCTGTCGTGAAAACGTTAACAGACGCGTCAAAAGACTCATATTTTTCACTTTTGTCACGCAAAGTTTTAGTGGCGCATCTACCCGAAGCAAAGAAAAGCGCTCCCGAGTCCCTCCCGACTTCCCAAAGCCAGCGACACAAAAGCGCTCTCCGCAAGCCGGAAAACGGTGCGGAGTTGAGCGGCGCGTCAAACTTAAATCTGTCTCACAATTTTTTTTTCTTTTTAAACAGAAACTAAGGCACTTAGTAAAAAAAAATTGTTTTCTGATCTTAAATGTTCAACGTCTCCCCTAGCACTGACCTAGGGGAGGAATGGTGAGGAGCTTTTCGCGACCCCCTTGCAATATGACGCGGCAGTTCTCGAGTAATTGGCCCTCTTGACCCGCATTGGATCTTTTGACTCGTGTCTGCCGAGTCAGGAGATCCAACGCGTCAAAAGATCCATTATTGGACCTTCTGACTCGTTGGACCTTTTGACTCGTTGGACCTCTTGACTCGCCGTGGATCTTTTGACTCGTTGGATCTCTTGACTCGTTGGACCTCTTGACCCACATTGGATCTTTTGACTCGTGTCTGGCGAGTCAAAAGATCCAACGAGTCAAAAGATCCATTATTGGACCTTTTGACTCGTTGGACCTCTTGACTCCCTGTCCGACAACGGGGAAAGGGGGGGGGGGGGGGGGGTGAAGGGCTTCGAAGAAAGTTGGAACAAAAACAGCAGGAAAAGAAAGAAAAGCAAAACAACGATGAATGACGGCTTTCAGGTGGCGAGGAGGGGGTGACGGTCACTGCACTGCAACGGGGTGGGATCCCGCAAATAATAACAAAGCAAAAAAAAAAAAGGATGATGGGAGAAGATGATGCAGTAGCCTCGGGAACGACAGGTTTTGGGATCCTAAATGGGTGGCTGTGTCACGGCGTTGTGCGTTTTCCATTTCAATCGGCTGGTGACCAACGCCATCTCTTCGTGCTGTATGCTTGACTACCGCAGGAATTTCCCAAGAGTTTTGCTCGCTGTACTAGCTTGAAAGTCACTACACAAATGCACACGCGCACACTAAAAGCGCAAAGCCGCGAGGCACTCTGCGATTGATTAAACTAGCCGGTAATAACATGCACAAAAAAGTCGACGAACGCTATTAATACGTTTTGTTTTCTCCATTGCTTGATTGGTCCTGTCAGCTTGTAGCGTCGGCTGCACTCTAGCTTTAGTAGAACGTAGTTTAAACGCAGGAAGAAAAAAAATCAGATAATATTTTTTTATAATTTCGAATTAGCGCAATGGCGGTGCAAGAAAACATATCCACATGATGAATCAGACATTATCATGAACATACTACATATGTTGTAGTGGCGTGCGTGCAGTCATGTATGGCTACTGCGTGATGCACGTTAAAGACCTACAGGCTTGTAGTGGTACTGCACTGTCAAAATGTTCTCGTCTACAGCGTAAACCAGTGTCGCCGCTCCTCAAAGGCAAACCGACCTGACACTGAATAAACACAAACCTCAAATATATTTTTTGTGATTGCTTGTTTTGCAACAGCGTCTTTGTGTGTCACCATATTTAATTCTGACGTCAGCCGGGATAGAGGAAATACGACCTTTTTTCAATTAGCGTTCTAGCGACATTTCTTTTAATTGTTTTTTATCGGCATTATTTATTTTATTTTCGTCGGGCAACGCCTAACGTGTTACACGATGTTTTAATATTTTACAAATATATTTTGCTAGTGAGGGGCAGAATGACCGTGCATGCAGCCTACTTAGAGGAGCCATTCCGAGTCGACGCTCGATTTAGCCGTTCACTCTGTTGAGTGCGACCGAGCGACCGGTAACCTCTTCGATCTCTTGCCAGCTCCCGACGCTCGGACCGTCTCTGGTTATCGGTCATGTGCGCTTAGGTGAGCTTTTCTCAGCATCGGACAGTTTGGCGGTGAGCTTTTCTCCGATGAGCTTTTCTCCGATAAGCTTATCTCCGGTGAGCTTTTCTCCGGTGAGGTTTGCTCCGCCGCCCCGCAGGTCGCACCGCGGCACATCTTTGATAAACCGTTATTATTTACCTGAGAGTCTATTGATCTTGAAAATGGTGCCTATTGATAACTAATCTACCGAATAGACCTAGTGCTAAATTACCCAAGCATCAAGGAGAATGCAGGGGAATGGTGTTCCGGGCGCCGCACGTGCCGGCGTCTGCAGCAGTAACTGTTCTAAAGCAAAAACCTAAAACAAATGGCATCTTGCACGCGCGTTCGTCAACGCTTTATTTTGGTTATTTACTTCGAATCTTTTATACGCAGAAGGCGTGCGCGTGCGGCGCGTGCGGCGGTGCAAGCGTAAAGTTTTTGGTCACGCACACGAAAAATCTACAGAACCCTAGCCATAAACAGCTTCGCTGTAAAAAGCTCGCCGTACACTATCTCTCCGGACATAAGCTCACCGATTTTTAGATCCTGGATAAATTTGTTTACATACATTGCCACTCAGATTGTTTTTTCGCCTGCCTTTTTCGTTTAGATGTTGGCAATTTGTCTATTGTCTGCTTGCTGGCCCGCTAATTATTCGCGACTCCAGGAAAATCGAAGTCACCTAAAGACAAAGGTGACGCACTTTGAAAGCAGGTCCTCTCGCCGCGGTTGTATGCGTGTTCTGCTTCGTCTTCGCGGACAATATTGCTTTACGGAAAAAACAAAAGTCACGGTTCAGCGACACAGCAACAAAATGAGGAGAGTCCCCTCCGGCCCTCCCCTAGCCGAGGAGAAATCGCGAAGAAGAAAGGGGACTATTCCCTTTCCTCCTGCAGCCGCTTGTGCCGGCTAAGAAAATACGCGCGTGACGTGAACTGGGTGAAAGAGTTAGCAAGCTCAATAAGTACCTGCTCGATTTGAAGCTACGTTTTTTTTTAATGTTGTAGTGAAAACGTGAACAGACGCGTCAAAAGACTCATATTCTTGACTTTTGTCACGCAAAGTTCCCTGAAGCAAGAAGCGCATCCCTCCCCACTTCCCAAAGCCAGCGACACAAAACCGGTCTCCGGGTAACCCCTTCAGGCCCGTTTTCCGGCCGCAAACCGGAAAACGGTGCAAAGTTGAGCGGCGCGTCAAACTTAAATCTGTCTCACATTTTTTTCTTTTTTAAACAAAAACTAAGGCACTTAGTAAAAAATTGTTTTCTGATCTTTAATGTTCAACGTCTCCCCTTGCACTAGGGGAGGAGTCGTGAGGAGCTTTTCGCGATCCCCTTGCAATATGACGCGGCAGTTCTCGAGTAATTGGCCCTCTTGACCCGCATTGGATCTTTTGACTCGCGTCTGCCGAGTCAAGAGATCCAACGCGTCAAAAGATCCATTATTGGACCTTCTGACTCGTTGGACCTTTTGACTCGTTGGACCTCTTGACTCGCCGTGGATCTTTTGACTCGATGGATCTCTTGACTCGTTGGACCTCTTGACCCACATTGGATCTTTTGACTCGTGTCTGGCGAGTCAAAAGATCCAACGAGTCAAAAGATCCATTATTGGACCTTTTGACTCGTTGGATCTTTTGACTCGTTGGATCTCTTGACCAGAAGCGAGGGGGAGGGGGTAGTCATATGTCGCCAGCGGTGGATTGGCTTGATTAGCTTGGATGGCAGCCAACGATACGAGCTGATGGGACCAATCAGACAGCTTCAAAGTTGCACCATCATGGTGTTCGCCATGTTCCTGTACGTGTTCTGTCATCCCTGAACAAATATCGTAAACAGAAAAGGCCCAGTGACTTGCACTTTTGACGCTGCTTGGTTGGTCCCATTAGCTCGTAGCGTCGGCTGAAGGAGAGGAGGAGACGAGAGCGCGCGGTGACGTCAGAACGCCGAGCTCTGATTGGAAGGATTAGGGGTAGACCAAAAGCTTGCTGCCTTTGTCTTCGCTGCACTCGTCGAACGTGTTAAAAGGCGGAAGGCAGGTGTCCGGCGTTTTGCTCTCGCATTCGAACGCTTTCGACGAGCGCAGTGGAAACGACGGCAGCTATAGCGTTAGGTCTATACCCACTAATCCATCCAATCAGAGCTCGGCGTTCTGACGTCACCGCGCGCTCTCGTCTCCTCCTCTCCTCCGTTTCTCGGCGCATAGTCTCGGTATGCCGTGAGGCCAGTGAACTCGTGTCTCGTCTAATCTCGGTTGATTGATGGAGGGAACTAAAAATCGGCATCCCTTCGGAACAATGAATCAACGCTGATTTCTTTCTAGGTCACGACAGATACCGAGCTGCGCCGCATTTATCAGTAAGATTAAATCACTCCAAGTAATGCCCCCAGACATTACCGGGGCTAAACTCTTTCAAATATGTTTTGTTTGTTTTGCCTAATGTAATTGATTAGTAGAACTGCTCGAATTCATTACTCGCCAAATGAACGAATTTTGATCTCTATGTGCGTTTCCAAGGTCCTATTTCTAAAGACCGACGCGTTTCTTCTTTTTTTTTTTAATAACGCAGTAAATTTTTTTTTTCTGGGGGGGGGGGGGCGGGGGGAGATACGGCCGTTTGTTGAAAGACAATTCGTAATAGGGCAACTCGTAGCAGGGCCATTCGTCACACAGGGCATTTCGTCATAGGGCGACTCGTCACCGGGACAACCCGTCGAAAAGCCGGAGATCATGTTTGAAGTCCTGTTGCCCTCGTACTAATTTCTTTTTTTTTTTTTTTTTTTAGCGTTCAGCCGTTTTTGTTGTTCAGCTTCTGAGTAGTGTTCTCTTTAGAAAGTTTAGTCTATACTTTCTTTTTAGGTTGGTAAACATTTATTTTACCTTGGAAGCATAGAATATAAAACTTTCAGGAGCTCGACACAGCTACTGCGCATGCGCGACACAGACCTCGCATGCGCGACACGGAGAGATTGTAGCTCCGTCCACGTGCACGACACAGGCTGCCCATGCGTGACAGAGATGACATATGCGCAACACGGAAAGAATCAAACCGGTCCACGTGCGCGACACAGACATACTGGGTATGCACGACACAGACACAGACTGCGCATGCGTGCGTGACCAAAACGTTTCACGTAATCCATTTCTTTCCATTAGTGACTGAGAGAGGTGCCAAGATTCTAATGGACAAGAAATAATTAGTCAGTGTCTATTAGACATTAGTAAAAGTCTGATTTCTGTGTCGAGAAAAAAATAATTAAATCAAGGAAGGGGGTCGCTGGTGATTGTAGTCTCTCGGAAGAACTATGCTCGATAAACATCAGAAATTCTACAAAAATAAGAAATATATGTTAATAGTTTGACGAATTGTCATAGTTACAAACCGCCTACGACGAATTGCCATATGTGACGAATAGCCCTGCATGCTACCAGGTGACGTGGTACGAATTGTCATTCGACGAACGGTCATACTAGAGTGCCTTCGTGTGCGCTTCGCTTAGAGTGATGCCAACTGCCTGTTTCTCTTTCCCACACCCTCTCCCGCCGCCATTTTGTTCCTCATTGTTTCCCCGTGTGCCGGAAAGTGGCCTTTGTGTCCATCGGTCCTCCCGTCCGAGGGGCGAAAATGCTAATCCTCCCTCCGTGGGTTCCACAACGCTGCTCCGAACTTGTGAGATAAGGTGCTTGTTTCCGGGAGGGTTATAAGCCCCACGGATTATCGCCGTGAACCAAAATGGCTGCTGGTTTGTCGGCGAGTGGTATTACAAAGGGTGGCATCACCCTAGCAAAGCGCACATGAAGGCTCCCTGGGTCATACAGCCTCCCAGCTCATTTCTTGCTTTTCAGTAGGTAAACTTGCGCACTCAAGCAGTCTGAAATACACGGGCATTCAAGATTTCACAATGAGAATGATTTAGCTTCTTATATTGTATTTTATTGAACCCGCCTATCCCTGCCTGAATAGTTTTGTGCGAAATGTAGGATTCCGTGTTTTCTGAGTTTATATTTCTTGTAAAATTCGAAGGGTGTTTTTCGAATTTTTTTTCGCTGGAAATTTGGGCTTTATCGGTGTTTATTTTTGGTAGATCTCCAATTCTCCGAAATTCAAAGTTTAATTTTACTCTGCTCTTTTTTTTTTCGAAATAAAAATAATGATGTTCAAACAAAAACACACACAAAAACGATCACCGTAATCGAAAGATAGTTCTGCAGCTGCATATGACATGGGCGCCTTTGTAATTGGGACTACTAACTGTCCCACGATAAATCTTGAATACAAGTGTTTTTCAATAAACATTGGTACCAGTGATTTCCCTACATACCCCCCCCCCCCCTTGTTTCTCTGAAGGCACACCCTTAATTCGCAACGACTCCTCTATTCTCAGTGCCCCCCCCCCCTAACCCCCCCCCCCCTTTCCTGCCCCCTAATTTCAATTCCCTGGGGAAACCCCTGCTCGGTACTCTGAAATTAGCCAAACCCCTCATTGCATAAAACCTTCAGCTTCCCTCTCCATCCTATGAAATATACAGGTTCACATCTTTTGGGAACCGGCCCGCTCGTCACAATCCCACTCGTTCCCAAAGAACTCGTCATGGACCAATTGGTCACACCGCGCCTTCTGGTTCTAGGCCATTTTTTCCAAAAGAACTGACCTTCTTTCTCTCAGTGCTTTTGTTTGGATCCAACATTTCGAGCCCGAATTTCTGATACGGTTAGGATGGCATACTGACCGCGCACGCCGCCTACAAAAAAAGCAGAAGACCCGTTGGAATCTCTCGTCTTCGCAGGTACAACGGCCAGGTATTGAAGTCACGAAGTCATCATGGTAGACCGATGCTACACGAACTTCGTATACTATTAGCAGAAATTGCAGTTCCAGCATGCATTTGATATGTAGAGATAAAAAACTCTGCAAGGCGAAACTAACAACCGATGAGTCCATAAGCATTGTGATGGTCGAGACTGGTACACATACTCCTGCCAGGGATCCATGTGAAGATAATCCTCTGAAGACGCGCCAGGGCATGAAGAGAAAAGCCGGTAAGATGTTTTATTGACTCTCTTTTTAGGTTGGAGCGCGAGATTGAGCAGCTTTTACACTTTTCTTAAAAATTTTTTTAGCTAATTATTTATTTTGTTTAAGAAAACGTAAGTACCGCGATCATTTCTAACATGTAAAGCAAACTGCAGGGGAGCTGGGCTCCCATCCGAGAGGCAGCGCTTGCCGCCTAACGGCGTGGGAAAATGAGTGAGCCTACAGATCGTTTACAATATACCTGTTATATTTGTTTCACTTCCAGCTCTAATTATTTTCACGATAAGCCACTATTTGCTATTGTTCACATATATACATTCCGAGGAATTGGTATTTTGCAAAGTACTACACACACACGCCTAGCCTGTCGTTTCGGTTTTACGGTATATAAATGAATGTATCATCACGTGTGCACGCATTTATTCTCAGCTTTATTTTTAAGTCGCTGTAAGACTTCGGGAATGTATGTCAAAATAATGATTTTGCTTGCAATCCAAATTGTGGATATTACTCGTTTCAGATATTAACTATTCCTATGACGAAACCAAAGTAAATTGATTTTTCTTTTGCGAGAAATAATTAGTACTCGTCATGTTGCATAAAAAAATAATTAAGTCCTAATATGAGTATTCCTTGTGACGAGTATTCCCGCATAACAAAAATTCCTTGTACGAAAAGCCCTGTGACGAGTTGACCTGCCGAACGAGTTCACCTATATGACCAGTTGGCCTGTGAAGAGTGGGATTGTGACGAGTTCTCTTAGAGCTGCCTAGACCCAGATCTTTCACTGCTATAAAAACATAACCCATCCCTCCTCTAAAAAGCACGAATAGCATGGTTCAAACCGGAAACCGGAACAGCGACTTCTGTCGTGGTCTAGAAGTAGTGCATTGGCCCATATACTGAACGAACCTTGACGAGATCATTGGGAAGCTCCCTTTTGTCAATAACCCAAAATAAAAAATAAAAACTGGATTTCTTTTTTTTAGGATCGTTAGCACTTTTATTTTTATTCGTAAAGTACCGTCTTTTATGGCTTTATATTTTACCATCGTGACCTTGAAATTCGGAGCTTTCCGGATAAATCCGAACTGTCGAAAATTTTACCGGCGAGTGTTTTTCCGTTTTTCAGAGTTTATCGGATTCATCCGAAAACAAGAGACCCTATATATCAGAAACTTCGAAATTTGGCGATGATTTAGAAACCTCACTCTAAATGACCAACTTATACTCCCTTCGCAAAACAAGAGACAGGAAGAGTGCAACTCTTGCCTCATTATGATCCATGTCCCGCAAACTGACGTCAGGTCACTCTAAGGGAAACAGCTAATACACTGAATGTCATCCTCAAGCTCTCAAACTGGATGCTTTCGACGACTCACGATGCATGACAGCGATATGAGCTCCAAACACTGCAACTCACGTGGGTTGAAACTTAAACCTTATTTTTCACCTCACGAAGAAAATCAATAGATGAAGACGGAACGAGTCCTTGTTTTTCCTTCACTTCACAGCGAAGGTAAAGTTCTTATACCCGTCTTAATAATTCATCCATTGAACCGAATTTTTTTCTAATTCGTCTCACGCGTTTTTAATTAGTCTGTTATGCCGATGTTTACTATATAGTAAACATCGGCATAACAGACTGTCTACAGACGGGCTTTGGACTAGGCCCAAGGGTTCCCTTGGGCCTAGTCCAAAGTCCGTCTGTGTAGACAACGCCTGTCAAAGTGGCGGAAGCAAAGACATGTTGTGAGACCTTCAAGAAAAGAAAGCTCGATGCTCGACTTCCAGTGCGCATCAATGACCTCGCAAGTGTCACCGAGAAGGTATGCAAAATCGAGCTTCTCCGCGTTTGCTTTACAGCGACAGCCGTTATGAGCGATATTTCGCAGTGGACCCCGGGTGTTTCATGTAGTGTCGTCGTTACACGTGACGTAACAACGTCGGTGGTGTCACGGTGTTATCTCACGTCAGTTTCACGTGACGTTATGGTTATGGCGTCACGTCACAATGCCAGTGACGTCATTGTTTCACGTGACGTCATGGCGTCACAGTGTTGCATAGTGTGACGTCACGATATCAGTGACGCCATAGTGTTACAGGGCGTCATGTGACGTCACAGTCACGTGGCGCCATGAAATCACGTGACGTCAGAGTACCACGTGACGTCGATGAGGTCGCGTGGCGACACAGTGTTTCCTTCTTTAGGAAGTTGGAATGAGCACGGGAAACAAAAAAGGACATGGTCGTCTCGTCGTATTTTCTGATTGGAAAGTTTATTTTGTGGGAGAGGATGAACCACCATGGGTAAAGTGTAAAAAGGGAAATTAAATGCATTTTTTTTACTTGAAAGTTTGCACTTGGTTGGTAGTTAAGATGCTTCGTCAGTACATCAAGGTACAAACTTTCCTTGATCGGCTTGTGTTTTAAAGTCAAGGACGGTTCGTGAGACTACGTGAACGCTTGCAACAGACATAAACATAAACGAGTTATAAAAAACAATGCAAAATTACCATTAGATATGTTTCACGTGTCAAAAAGCTTTTTTTTTTAATTTTCAGTAGTGCCTTGAAGCTGTAAAATTAATTCATGAACAGCATCAGGAAGCTATGACAACGTTTGTTTTCACTGTTAGGGTAAGTCAAGGACAGGGGCGGATCTAACGGTCAGGCTTGGAAGGGGTGTCTGCGGAGAGATCCGACGTCACGGGTGAAGTGTTTCCCACATCTATAGACCTTTTCTGTGTACTCTCGTCCCCAGCCACCTAATAGGCGTATCCGGTATGGGCGACGAAAAAATAATCCAACGTTTCAACCTGCAAATAGTAAAAAAATAGGCGGGAGGCAAAAACGAGAAAGTGTGACGGTTACGATCATATCCTAAATGCCTTCTATTGGCGTGGCAAAGAGCAAAACAATGTTTTCGCCCATATATACTGGAAGTGACGACAATAGACCTTTTGCTAAATTACCCAAGCATCAAGGAGAATGATGGGAATCGATGGACCTAAATTCCCAAGCGCCAGGGAGCATGCTCCGAGCGTAGTACACGGCGCTGCACGTGCTGGCGTTAGCAGTAGTAGCTTTTCCGAAGCAAATGTCTAAAACAAATGGCATTTGCACGCGCGCTTGTCAACGCTTTATTTTGGTGTTTTACTTCGAATCTTTCATACGGGGAAGGCGAGCGCGCGTGGCGCGTGTCCATCGATTCCCATCATTCTCCTTGATGCTTGGGTAATTTAGCAAAAGGTCTATTCAAGAAGGCGGCGCACTTGCAAAAAAGGTCTATATTGTTGACATGATATTTGCCATTTTACCCAAAATTAAACATTTCTTTCTAGAAAAGTTGATGTATGTTATCTTTTTCCACACAAAATGTTGCCCTTGGAGATCTTAAATTTTTTTTTGGCTAGGTGATTTAGTATGGTGTTAGGAGACCAATCAATATTTTGATATAGAGTCAAGTATATTTTTAATAAAGTAAAAAAAACTCAACTGCTCAAAACCGAAACCGAAACACGAGCACGGAAGCTCATGACCGGAAGTCACATGACTACACCCGACCGCTTTTTTCTTTTTCCGCTTCTCCGGCGTGTGAAGCAGATGACTAAGCTGCGTGCACCGTTTGTCGTGCGATTGTTTCGCACTTATATCCCTTCCACTTGATGTTCCGCGCTTGAAGATCGATTGGCCGGGATACCGAACGACGGTTCCGAAGTAGCGACCCAACGTCCGTCGCAACGTTGGTCCGTCCCGCGCCGCCATCGTGTCGTTCACCCAGCCCGCTGTAACTATGCCCCGCGGTACGTCGCCATATTGAGAATGACGTGTACATGTACTTCCTGTGATCTGTGCAACATTTTCTTTTTTCGATCAACGTATTTGCAAATTCTTCGAGGCCACAAAATGGGGTTCGTATTCTTTTCTATTTTTAATATTGAATGTGTGCCTTAGATGTCCCACGACTACGAACAACGAGAGTAGAGCACATGGACAAGCGCTGACTATCAACTGAAGTTTTATTCAAAACGGCTCAAACAAGAGAACACCACAAAGCCGACCAACGCCGAAACAACCAATGGCGTGTCGCTCACCAGGCATCTATAAAATCTATACCTTTTTTGTGAAGATGAATATCTGATTCGCTCTAGAAGGCTGCAGAGTGAAGCTGCCCCCACAACTTTTTGTTTTAGCCGCTAGGTGCCGTCGATTTCGCTCGAATCGCCAATAGTCGGCATGAAAAGGTGTCTTTTCGGCCTCCATCGGAGAAAAAGAGGTCCCATTAAAACTAGATGCCCGGCGGGAGAAGGGAACAATGGCGAATTTGGCTCGTTGCCGATTATTCGACGTTACGACTTCCTCGTACGCTGTGTACTACAAGGTGACGTCAGACGTCCATCAAACGCCAGGCTGCCATCGCCGCCTGGCGTTTAATAACATTAATCGCGTAGACCTGCCGCCTCCATGGAGGGTATTCACCGGACACCATACTTGAGTGCGCTGCTCACAGCGCAGGTTCAGTACGAGCTCACACTTATACACGAACGCGCTGTTTACAAACCAGTCCGCGTTTGCCCAGACCAGGCACAGCGCCTGCGCAGAAACCACATCCGCGTGAGGCGAAGCCTCCGCGCATGCGCTGTGCCGACAGCAGCGCCACCGCAGTGCCGTGACGTCAGAGAGTTGAGCTGGTGTAGAATGAACGTTGCAAAAGAACTGGAAGCTCGCCGCCGGCACGCGCTCAACAGCCGCGGACTCGGCTACGCGGAGCGCAAGTTCGTCTGCATCTTGCGATGATGTCAGAACGCCAAACAAGCATATTACTACAAACATTAACCTGACTAAAAAAAAAAAAAAAAATGTGGGTAGACTTTAAGGCACCTAGCATCGAGGTCTACCCACTATCCTCTAAATCACAGCCAATCAGAACTCGGCGTCGTTCTGACGTCACCGCTACCCCTGCGCAAGAACCAGATGACTTGCTCTTCTCATTGGGTGAGTCAAGCGACCAAGAGCATCGCTATGGTCGGCCTTCTGCATTTCTACGATTGACCAAAGGCTCACATGACACCTTGAGTATGGTAAATTTTGTTTTCTTTAAAGGAAGCAAGAGGAACGTCAGGCTGTCAACCCTGACGGTGTTGGTTCGGGGACGCGATGACTACGAGCATTGCACCGTGCTTTTTAACACAACACCATGTAAACAGACCCTTTGTGGTCGTCAATGTTGCTCTGCAAGAGGCGTCTCCGCCGTACGGATCGTAGCTTTTAGAAGAAATATCTAGATATATAATTTGGCAAAATTGAGGGGCTATGCACCTTAAAGGGGCCCTGCAATGGCTTTTTTTACTAATTTTTAATTTGCACCAAACCTGAGCGCACTGAACGTAGTAACTTAATGACACTTTTTCTTTTCTCGAATTTCGCTTTATTTTAAAAGTTATAGGCAAATTAAAATTACAAAAACAAGCAAAAAATAACCTCCTTCATGACGTCCTTGGTTGCTTGAGTGGCCGTGAACTAGACGAGGGGTAGTGAGCTGAGCGAGCGCTCACGGCTGCCGTACTCCGTGTCGACGGCGCGAGAGGGCGCCACTAAAGCGTGTTCTGGATAGGCTGTATGTAGCGGGCAGCTAGAGCGGCTCTCATTGCATTTGCTGCGCGATTAAACACAAATTCGGCATGACACTTCATTGGCCACAAACGACAGCAAACACGGGGTAAAGATCAGTTCAGAATGGGAGCCACTTCGCGCTGCCATACCGCGAAACGGCCAAACCGCCAGACAAAGCTGCTCACCGAAGGCCTTGGGAACGCTCAGAGCCGGTCGGGTCCTTCGGTCCCTACGGCCGCAGCGCCGCCGCGTACATCCGGGACCTTTCCGTGTCGGCGCCTGATCCCACTACTCCTTTCTAGTATGCGCCGCCTTTTCCACCGATTGGTGGCGGGTATGTCGACGGATCATTTCTTGTTTCCGTACTTTATAAACTGCATTTGTTTCTTTTCTGATCTAAAATACTGAACAAAAACTACTTTTATAAATAATTGAAACGGTTCGCGCCACTTATATTTTGTATTTCGACTAAAAAGAAGCTTTTAGCGGCTCTGACCAGTAGTAAGCCCAGGACCTAAGACGTCACATTACGCGCGCTTTCGGTACCGCGGGTCGCCCCCGTCGGTGGAGGAGGTTTCCGCGTCGTCCGGTTAAAATATGACGCACTGATATTTAGTTACTCTCTCCGTGCCCGCTGGCTTGCCCGAACCCCAAGAGACGTGGAAACCGCAAAAAAGGTAGACGCTTAATTATGATTGCAGGGCCCCTTTAAAGGGACAATGAAGACGATTTAATTTAATTTTTTTAAATTGTGTTTTTAGGCTTCTTGGGAACCTGGCATACTGCCTAAATTTTTATAGACATTTGTGACGCATATTTCTATACCTACGAAAGAACTGAAGAAACCGAAACTCAACTATCTGTGTTTCTCGTTTTTGGGCCTCCGAAAACGGAGGTGACGTACGGAGTGACGTCACACGTGAATTGTCGGTACCGGTAGCATTTAGGGCGTCGAGACTCTGGTTACCGCGGTGGGTTATAGCAGCGCGGTGGCGCGGTCGTTTCGCCGAATTTGTCAACATGGACGGCAATGCCGCTCTCGCGAGCGAGTTCGAGCTTCCGTTCGGTAACCGAACACCAACGGAACGGGAGTACGTGCGTGGCGGCCTCTGCTATCACCCGACGGAGACCGCACAGCCGGCAACGAGCGGCCCGCATGCCGAAGGACGGACGCCGAGGGGAAAGCGGCAGCGATCTGGCCGTTCTGGCCGTCAAAGCGGCGCGTCAGCGACCAATCGCTGACGCGCGACGTCGCAAACGGCGCGCGTCAGCCCGTTTAGCGGGGCCAAGGCGCGCGACGTCACAAACGGCGCGACGCGTCGTTTGTGACGTCGCGCGTCTTGGCCCCGCATCGGTCACGCGAGCTCCGCTTCTCCTGGCTTCTCCCGCAACTCTCGGGGCGTCGCCCCAGTCGATCCCGGTGCAATTATTACCGCGACTGTTTTATTGATTTGCGCGGCACACAAGCGCCGGTTTCGGCTGAAATTTGGGCAACGTGGCCTGAGACGTGCCTGGAACCCAGTTCAATCGCCAAAAAGATGTCCTAAATTGCCTTCATTGTCCCTTTAAGACGAAATGTAATTCAAAAGTTTAAAAGGGGGACCTAGACTAGGCTAGGTGGCGCTAGCTGCCACCCGATATAAAGGGTACCGCCAATATTCATCTATCCATCCATCCATTGGACACGAAGCGCTTGATTGGATACGAGTCCTCACCAAACGCTGACGCAACGCTCGTATCCAATACAAGCTCAGAGCACGTGACCAAGCAATGGCGGAGAGGCGTTGGCGCGGACTTTTGAAAAGAGCTCTCTATATCGTAACATGGCAATCGATAATCCTGGCCGTGACGTCACAGATAGGAACCATAACGAGATGTTCCGTCACCGAAACATCTCGTAGCCAATGGTCGAGGAACACTCCCTAAACCTTACGTAAAAATGTGCTGAATTTTTTTTTTGTATTTGATTGTTTTTTGGTTGCAAGAATGCACCAACAGCAGCGCTAGTCGAAGCCATGCGTTTTGCACTTGCCAGGACGCAAAGGAAGGAAATGATTCACGAAACGCGGAAACGCACAATAAATTCAGGCGGGGTTGTAAACGAGCGTTCCTAGAGCCAGAGCTGGTCTGCTCTGGACGCTCGTTTTCCTTCCAGAGCTGTGAAGTAGATGCGAAATCGTAACTCGGTATGTATAAAACACACCAATATACAAATCGGCGAAGTATATACTAGAATCCATACACAATACACTACAGTTGCTATCTAGCAATTGTAAGGGCATCTCATGCAGGTCCTATATGTCTTACAATTACACCGCAAAAAGAAAAAAAAAGGCATACTTGCTTATACGCTGCGCGACACTTGTTAGCGCGACAACTTCGGCGCTTTTTCCGGATTTTACTTCGAAAAGGTATTCGAGGACACGAAGTAAAAGTATGTGTATAGTTAATTGAGAGCTAAAATCCGAATGAAACATACCCAAAAAGAACAAAGTTTGCAGTTTTAACACGGATTTTGTTTTATGGCTGTTTTCCTTAACAAAATATTGGATGGCGAATTGCTGGGCAATTCTGTTGCATACGGCGTGAAACGTTCTAGCGTTACGTGACATCAGGTCACGTGACGTCAATTTCTCCGCTAAATTTAGCGGGGAAACTGCATTTGTATATAGGTCAAGCGACATGAAGTTATGTGACATCATTTTCCCCGCCACATTTAGTGGGGAAACTGAAACGGGTAAGGTAAGGCAAAATGTGACGAAAAATTTTATTTCTATGGTAATTTTTTTATATTTTTGCTTTAATATTTTTAAATAAAACAGCATGGGGATATTCTCAGATGTTTTGGCTGTATTCTCAGTAGATATGACTTAACTAGAGCAGTCGAAACATTAAACAAGACTACAATATCTGAAAGTCGCACAATGTCTCATTTTGCCCGCCCGGCGGCGTAACATGGGACAGCGTGGGGGTACAATGAGACACGGTTAAAATTCCTGATATGCGTTCACTTTTTGCAATAAAAGCACTTGAAACATACTGTGTGAGCTATCAACGCACTCTTCATGAGCCCACTCCTTGCATTCCAATTGCACTCGATTCGTACTGAATGTGGGGCTGCTTGGCTCCAAAGTTCATTGCAAACCAGGCACTGCCTGTCTCTGGTGGTGTGTGTCGCACGGTCTGCAGAACGCTCGGACACTAATAATCTTCCTCTTCGGTTTCATTTTTTTTTTTTGAGAGAGGAGAGAGGTAGGGGGGGGGGGGGGGACACCGGATCTTGGTTGCTTTTGCCAACATCAGCTTTGCCTTGCAGGGAGATGACGTTAGAACAGTGATGCTCTCCGACCTGCTTGTTCCCTTTTTCTATACCTACGTCAGGTACAGAAGAATAGTTCTTGAAGGCTGAAACGTCGGAAAAAACGCGCCTTCTGTAACCCAACCGTTTATTTTTTATTTTTTGTAGAGTTGCTGTTTTTTACATTTTCCGAGTCGTTTGGCTTGTCTCTTTTGAAGCGCACTTTTTGGTACGCCAAGAATTGGGGTAGCAGTGCGAAGGGAGAGACGCTGCTGCTTGACACTTTCAAGAGCTTTGTTCATGTCACTCTCGCGCTATGAAAGTCTTGTGTTTCTTTTCTACGTTTGGACCGTCCTAGACACCGGGAGAAAAAGAATATGGCTCGGGAGCAACCAGGAGACTCGTGCGTTATTGGCATGCTCGTCATAGAATGCCAGGTTGCCGCGTTTAACCCCGCGCGTATCCCATTACGTAACCAATTATTTCGCTAAAACACACACACACACGCACGCGCACACACACACACGCGCACACACACACACACGCTCGCACAGACAGACAGATTAACCATGTTGAATAAACCTGAGACTGGGACAGAAATGAACACACAAGTCGAAGGGGCGGGAAAGGGCAGGACGACGTCTCACTTGAGAGGTCGTCCTGTTCTTTTCTGTTCCTTCGACTTGTGTGTTCATTTCTGTCCCAGTTTTAAAAGAAGGACAGTACGACGCCTCAAGTCAGACGTCGTCCTGTCCTTTTCTGTTCCTTCGACTTATGTGTTCATTTCTGCCCCAGTCAACATGGTTAACATTCACGAGCTCGCCTGCACGCTTACTATATTAACCCACAGATTGCTCAAATTTGGTCCGAATGGAGCTAATAAAGCATGCCAATAAAATTAAAGCTCACTTTGGCAGAATAGTCGGTGCCAACCTGGGTGCACGTCTCGAAGCGAAACCTCGCGCTGAATTTTGCGCCTTTTTGGCATGGGGTAAACACAATTCAACCTCAACTCTGCAACATTTTTTCTCCGGAATACTCTTGCCAACAGCTTTGAATTTTTACACACGCAAAGTATGGAGGCATGACCAGTGGTGTATCAACTTGTCTTTGAGTGGGGGGGGGCGAACCAGACCCCCCGCCCCTGGGGGGGGGGGGGGAAGGAGTGCTCTTCGTATCCCTTAGGCGCCGCCGGCCAGTGGTGGCTGTTTCAGGGGGGGGGGGGGGGCAAAACACATGCCTTGCCCCCCACTCTGAGAACTGGGGGGGGGAGCAAGTGCCCCCCTTGCCCCCCCCCCCGGTTGGTACGCCCATGAGCATGACACCTTTCGGTGAATCTTGAACGTACTACGATTGCTATAGTCTAGGAGATGGATGGCGCTAAACACTTAACTGTCGCATTTTGCCCCGCGTCTCATTTTACCCCACTTTACCCTAGGTGTTGAGGTCCCGTGACGTCTATTTTCCCGCTAAATCTAGCGGGGAAATTGATTTGGCGTTGAGATCACGTGACGTCAATTTTCCCGCTATATTTAGCGGGAATCTGAGTTAGGGTACAGGTCACGTGACTCGACGGCACGCGACATCATTTTCCCCGCTAAATTTAGCGGGGAAATTGAATTGACGTTGAGGTCACGTGACGTCAATTTTCCCGCTGAATCTAGCGGGGAAACTCAATAATGATGTCCCGTGACACGAGTAATGTGACGTCATCTTTTCCTCTAAATTTAGCGGGGAAACTGAATTGGTGTTGCGGTCACGTGACGTCCATTTTCCCGCTAAATCTAGCGGGGAAGCTTAATCCGGCTTCACGAAATCCGGAACTACTAGCCAAAGAGCGTTTCACGTTAAAATACACAATAAATGCAGTCAATACAAACACAATAAAATACACAACACAACCAGCTGAATGAGGACACAGTGAGCGCGCGCTGGCACTCGGTTTCGGGCCTGCTCCAGGCTCAGATTCTGCCAATCGCCAACGAAGGTTGCAGAGCGCAAATGACCAAGAAGGTTAGAATATTGGTGGTTTCTCGTGCAGCAAAGGGACAAAGAAAACCCCGCCAGGCCAGCCGCAGATCATCGTAATCATCCGTGAAGGCCTTTACGGGCATTACACATGGGAGCGGTACATATTGTATTAATATTTTTTTCAACCGAAAATATTTGCACGCAATTTTAACACAATAGAAGAATGAATTCGTCGGATAAAGCAGAAATGAAAGTGGTTGCAGAGGCAGCAAACTTTGTGTGTCAGACTCAGTTATGGTAACAATGTCGCTTGGCAGTATGTTCCAGTCGTTGATGGCCAAGGGTAAAGTTGAATTATACTGTTTGAAGAAGCTGACGAAAAAAGAGGCAGCAACTTACTGGAGTGGTCAAAGCGGGGGAAAATCTGTCATGGGGGTAAAATCAGCGATTCACGAAGAGGCATGTTATGGTAGAAGATACCGTGAAGGAGAGAGAGACGGGACACTCGGCTTACTCCGGCTTCACGGATCATCATCATCACCAGCGTAGTGACCATCATCAGCATCAGAACAGTGGATTATATAGTGTACCCTCACCTCTAATCATTGCTCTCTCCCTCTACTTCGGTTGGTTGGCGCGTGTAAGCGCTGTGCCACGTGACCGATTGAGTAACTGTAATTCTGTGTGACAACCAACGTTGAAAGTGACTTCTCTTTTTGTTCCCTTGTCTGTTGGTTGCTATCTGTGGTGCACGGTGCGCAGCTTTTGCCAATAATTCATAAATCGCAGATTTTTTTTTTTTTTTTGTGATTATGCCGATACACATTTTTGAACCTGCCTTCAGGCACCGACGTCAGCACGGGAGCGACCAAGAAATTCTGTGCGGTACAAAAATCAAATTAACGCCAGAAAAAAAAAAGAAAAAGAAGGCAGGTTCACGCTTGTGTTCCGCGTTTTTGCCTGGTCGAGATTCAAACATGGAAATTAGTTGCAACCACCTCGGTTGCAACTGGCACAGCAAGGACTGGTCGCCAAGAAAACCGCGCGCCGGATATCACGGGACAACAGAATCAAGAAATAGAAAGTAGGTAGCTGCATGCTCAGAAGGTGATAGGGAAATTGAACGAATAAAACTCGCAACTCTTTCAGTGAGCATCGACAGTTTAATAATCCTTCCAGACACTTTTTTGTAAGTGACTGACAGGACAGATGTGCCACAAAATATACATTCTAAAAAAGAAGAAAAAAAAAAAACCAGCTAAAAAAAACTTATTGCGCAATTCGGAATTCGGGACGTTGATTTCGAAATAGAAGCACAGGGGTAGGGTGCCTACATGTTGAGCGGCGGAAACATGTAGGCACCCTACACAGGGGTTATTTTGTGATCACACACCTGTCCTTTCGCAACATTTAAATTTTTTTTAGTTATTATTATTATTATTATTATTATTATTTATTTTTTATTTTTTTTTTTAGTTTTACAACGCAAGAAGTTAAGCATGAGTCACACCCATCATACATGCACTCGCAATTTCCAAATGACACCGCGCTCGGGCCGGACCATGGAGTGACCCTGTGCCGTCTACCTACCTACATTCAGTCGTTAGGAGTCTAGAACGCTTTTTTATTCCAATAACGATC
>JAZHYW010053170.1:0-23460 GCA_037355805.1 Ixodes ricinus | reverse complement strand
GGGCACCCTCCAGGAATTTACGATAAAGTGACCAGACGTCCCGATTTAGGCGGGACAGGTCCCGCTTTTCCGTCCGTGGTCCCGCTGTCCCGCAAGCGTGCTTGTGGAACGTGCTTTGTCCCGCTTCGGCTCCCCCGAATCACGAATAGATAAAAGACTGAGGGGGTGCTTTCTCCGGACAATGTACTATCGTAGGAAAATGAAATGCGAACAGAGGAGCGCGTGGCTTGCCGTACAGGCTGCGCCACCTGGAAGTGAGCCTAGGAGCGAGGTGCGTGGCCTACTCCGATGTGTTCACGCCCTTCGCTCGGCACTCCTCAAGCTTCGGCAGTGCGCCTCTCAGTGCGCTGAAGCTGTCACCGCTATCTTTGTCTGCTCGGCGCGTGGGCCGAGCTTCTTCGCACCGCACGCGCTGAGCCAGCAAAGATAGCGGTGATAGCTTTCAGCGCACTGAGAGGCGCACTGCCGAAGCTTGGGGAGCGCCGAGCGAAGGGCGTGAACACATCGGAGTAGGCCACGCACCTCGCCCCTAGGCTCACTTCCAGGTGGCGCAGCCTGTACGGCAAGCCACGCGCTCCTCTGTTCGCATTTCATTTTTCCCCGATAGTACAAAATCCACTTGGCAGAGACGATGCTGATACTTTGGGCATGTTATCTGCAAAAATAAATGAAAGTCAATATTCAAGGAAAGAAATGTATACGGTCTCTGTGAAATACTAAAATGGTATGATTTGTCACCAAAATTTAAAGTTTTCAAGCCTCCCAACAATACTACTACTACCCCCCCCCCCCCCCCTCAATACGCGTCCCGCTTTAGGGCCCGAGGAATATGGTCACTTTAATTTACGACGAACTTTTGCAAAAATGCTCCACAAGGCAGACGACGTCAATTACAATAAGGACACCAACTCGACATAAGTTGAAAGAAGGGTTCTGATGTTTTCTTTGGGAAGAAACTTATGAACCATGGTCTGTCTTTGGTGCTTTGATGGCCACACCATAGATGCACCATAGTTCAGCTTGCTTCGGTCCAGCGTCGTCAAATGCTGTTGCTAAGAGGCTTGCCAAAACATCATCCAGCTTGTGTCTTCTCAATAAAAACTGTTTGCTGTACCACCATTAAATGAAATTCAGTGGTGAATGATGTTCAAGGACGAAGTAAAGAATAAAACAATTAAAACTGGGACATTACAACACATCTTTCAGCTAGCAACAGACGAGTAAAAATTTCAACAGCGAGCAGCCGACTATACCTAGGAGGGAAAGGGGAGGAGAAGGGAAGATAAAAAAACGCGAAGTGCAAGTCAGAGAGGGGGGTTTATTCTTTCTTCGTCCTTGAACCGAACCAACACGCTCTTTTCTCCCAAGCACAAGCTGAATGATGTTGATTGGGGCGAAGCTCTGGTGGTGCTGATGATACTGATTTTGTTCATAGGTAGTGCTGATGGTGCCGATTTTTGTTTTATTGCTCATAGGTAGTGCTGAGTTCCGGGTTGCGTTTCGACTTCATTATTACAGCTTTATGGTCGGTGAAATGCAGAGCCAGTGGTTCTTCTAGCGGATCCATCCATTTGACCGCAGCGCCCTCTCGTCTATAAACGTTGAGCCAATGCATGCAAAGTTTAACGCGATTATATACGCATTTGACCGCAGCACCCTCTCCTGTATAGACGTTGAGCGGCTACATGCAACGTTTCATCCGTGACATCCCCAGCTCTCGAGTTACTACCACATCTCAGGGCCCCCTACTCGTCCCGCAGTCGTGGGCCGAGTGGTTCAGGCGATGGACTAGAAATCCATTGGGGTCTCCCCGCACAAATTCGTATCCCTGTCGACTGTGAAAATATTTTTTCTTTTTTTAAGAAGACAGATGGGACGGATGGACAAGGCTAGACCCTAAGGAGCTTCACCCCTAAAAAAGACATGAAAAGGAATTCTAAAGCAAATTAAACGATTAGCAGAGAGCACCTGGTAAATGCCATAAAAACCTCGTTTGTAATGCCCGTCCAGGAAATTTGACAGGTAGTGACGATAACTGTCTCGCCTAGAACTATACATGCTTTGAACCTGACATCATCCCGACAACTCTACAGCCAGCACAAGAGAAGAGGGGAGGGAAGAACTCCCCACACAACGGGACTCTCTCTTGTGTGTCCCAGACATCGCTATTCTCCCTCTACAAGATTATAGAAGATTAACGCGTCGCAGAAAAGCAGTTTGCGGTTAGTTGCGGTGGCCTGATCGCTTGCATGCTTCAACCGCTTCGGTGGCATGAACGGCTAGGGTGTCCAGACGTCAGCCTCGCCGCAGCTGTGCTCATCGCAAGATGGACTACTTCACGATTGTGCCGGATGTGACGTGCTCTCCGCTGGCTTTTCTCTGAGCACTTGCCTGAGTGGGCCGTTTATAACGAAAAATACATCTATCAGGCTAAAAATGCAAACGTGCGATTGTCATTTACGGATATTGTGGATCATATTCAGCCTATTTCTGAACACGACGAATATATTTCATATTTCGTTGAAGGTTGAAGTATCCCTTTAATATTGTATGTCACTCCCGCCACTGCTCTCAACAAAAAAACTGCAGGCTTCCTAAAAAAAATATTATATATATAAAAATTTAAGAGTATTTTGTTTCTTTCCCTTCCTCCTCACTGGTGGTCAAGAAGAGGATAAATAAGGAGTGTTTGTACAAACCTTGGGCTCTACGACAATCCACAATGGGCACAAAATTGACCTTTGGAGGGCTAAATCTAGGTCAACATAACCCAAAAGATCTAGCCTCGTTTCTTGAGGTTCCTTGAAGCATGCACATGCATTGACCTCTTGCTTTTTACCACATACCTCGGTGTAGAGCAATTCTGAGAACGGTGGTTTTGTCTCGTCACGGATTGTAGGACTTTTGGCCGGGGAAGGTCGAGGCCCGGCTGGGACAACCAGCCCAGGCGCTCTGACCAAAGCAGCAACTGGAGGGACAGCGCGGGGGTTGGGCGGGGAAGGTCAAGACAGTCATCCGGCGGCGGCGGCGGTGGTGGCGATGACTCCGACGTTATGGTGGTGCCCGCCAAGGACGTTGGCAAGATCATTGGTGAGTTGTTTGAGAGTCTTCGCTCGATGCAGAATGTGTTTAAGCGCCGGGCTTCGTGAGAAACGCGACATGCGATGCTCGATTGACACGTGGGGTTGGCATGACGTAATCTCGCTTGACTTCATATGACATCACGACGTCAAAAAAGTTGTGCGACGCCACACACATGCGCGGCATGTGCCCAGCTCATTCGTAGCACATTCTGTGCGTCTCATTGCACACTAGTCTCGTAGATGGAGTTTGTACCGCTACAGCTCGGTTATGCCTGAAGCCCCTCGATACGTTTGCATTTGCGAGTGGCATCAAACGCGCCTCAGAGGCAAATGGCGGAGCACTCGCTCGTGGCAAGTGTCTTGCGCGTTCCCACAATAATGGTCGGCCGTATTTGCAAGAAACGCCGAGCGTGAATTTGATCGAGGGGGTTTAGGTTCTCTATGCTCTCTTCCTGCGCTGTTTGATGTCTTGCGTCAACATTAAGCATACTCTGAAAAGTTTTTGAGGAGGGAGGGGTGGACTTGGTGAACATTATATAGTGTCACTTTGGACATTTCGTTGAGGAATTTCCGAAGTATGCATATTTTGAAGCACAGGGTCTTTCTCGCTGTCGAGAAAGTACCAGGCGTACCGTTTCGGGAGAGTTTGCCAAACCTCGATGGTGGCAGCCCATCCCTGGATGCACTGTGCGAGAAAAAGACGTGGGACTTTGTTTCCAAAGTTGCACGGCCGGAGCTATCCAGGACTGTGGAACCAGAGACTAAGGTTCTTGCAGTAGTATGCTGCTCCTACATCTTCTTTTGCTCGCCGTGTCCCATGTTTGGTGTGTTTCAACGGAACACTGATGTATATTCGCTGGTACGATTTTTCGGTTAAAACATGTAATTGAGCTAGACTAAATTCCTTGCCTCACTAACAGGTTAACGGTCCTTTCGTGTTGGCAACATATCTGTTACATCTTTCCACTGCCAAGTTCTTAAGTTGAAGTTCTGATTTTGCTTGTTTCTGCTGGTGTTTTTGTGAAAAAATGGCAGTTTAAAATTCATAAAACAAAAATTTTATTTGAAAAAAAGAATGTAGGTTGTCTTTAGTGTTATTTGAAAGGGAAGTCTGAAAAAGCTATTGTATCCATGGCATGAAGCTAATTAAAATGGGATATTTGCAATCTTATTAAAGTTGCCATGGAGTTTCTAAGCGCTTTCCCTTAATAATGAGGCCTGGACTGCATTGAGTTTTCTTTATCTGATGTTTGCATTTAGATAATCCTGAAACTTTTTTTTTTAGTATATAGTATACATTCTTGTAAAACAAAGGAAAAAAAATCTTCAGGGAAGATCAGTTTATTTATAAAATACTGCCTTATTCAAAAGTTGAAAAGGTGCATTCTGTGCTTTTCTGTTGTTGCTTTTGGTGCAGAAGGAAAGGAATCATCAGCCCTGGTGATTCGACGTATCCAGACCACATGGTTACTTGTAGAAGCACGACTTCACGAATTAGTCAAACATTTAGTCGCAACACATTTTGTCCTAAAGGCTGATGTGCACAATATTTTCTAGCAGGGCTGAAAGTATTAACTATTTCTCTCAATTTGTACTCAGCAAACATAGAGAGAAGCCCCTTTCTTTCAAAATACAGAGAACAACATGATCCACAATGGACGTGAGAGCAACATTAGAGGGGACGCATTTAAAGGCGAGCACTGGTCTTGGAGCTTTCTTCCTTATTTTTTGGCCAAGTCCAATGAAACAGCACAGGCTTGTTCAGATTGTTTGTGCTAATATCAAATATATGTATATTTGTTTTAATTAGTAGGTTAGCTTTTAGGATAATTATAATTAACCAGCATTTGTTTCGAGAAACACTAGTGGAAAACAATTTTTTAGAAAATAATGCTTTAACATATGATCAGACACTACAAATTATGAAGAATACTATGTTGGAAGCACTTTTTAGATTGAACCATTATTGCGACTTTACAACGGGTTGAGGTTCAGTGCTCACTGTGTGGCTACCAAGCAATAAAAGAATGGTTCAGTTGAAAATTTTCTTACACTCTATATTGAAAAGTCGGCTTCCAACATTGTATGCTTTGTACATTTAACTACATGTTCCTAAGAAAAAAAAAAATTGTAAAGACTTTAAAATTTGTGTTTTGAGAAAGTGATGTTCTGGCATCAGCCCAAGTGCAATTTCAGCCCACATAGATATTGTAAAGTGATACTATGGCCCAAATATTAATCTTCAAATTAAGTAACATGGCAGATAAAAATAAAAATAGCTGTAGATTTCAAAATTGTCATTTTCCCCCAAAACTGTTGCTTTTAGGGATTTTTCGGCTCCAAAGATTCATGACTACCCTTAAGAGTCTTTAAATTTCATTGACTTGGCCTGCAGCTTCGGGAAAAGTGTGGGGTTCATTCTTCGGAAGCATAGCACACTCTGAGAACAACTTCAGGCTGACGGATGAAGGGAACGTCTGTCTGCTTTCTCGCAGGCAAGGGTGGCTCCAAGATCCGGGAGCTGCAGGACTCGAGCGGCGCTCGGATCCACATCCTGAGGGACGACGAAGACGACTCCGGGCGGTCGGACGAGGCCAAGATCCGCCTGACAGGCCCTTCGGAGATCCGGCACAAGGCGCAGATGCTGATCGAGGAGCTCATCTACCCACCGGGCATTGGATGTAACGTTCTCGCAGCTCTTTTTCTCTCCCGCACGAGTGCTGCCTCCCGTTTAGTATGTTTTTTTCGGTGCGTCCGTCACGACGTAGGGTGTTGTATGCAAAAGGTGCAGAGACTTGTGCGTGCAGAAAACCGAGCTTCAGGCACGATGTGTTTCATCTTTCCCTTTCATATTCGTGTACATGCGTGTATGTGTTGTGTTGTGCTTTGTACTGTTGCGGCTTACCTTTAGAGCAAGGTGTCACAAACCTTCTGGTATGGGCCATCGGCCTCCTGTGACTGCCCGGCTCTCATAAAGAGCCAAGAATAAGGAATATGAATATATTGTGTATTGCTGTGTACCGAAGTCTAAAAGTCGATAAGTAGGCATTTGGAGACGTTGCGATGGGATGAAAGTGTAGCGGAGAAGGATGTTCCGGTTCAAACTAGTGCAGAGGAAGATGTGCTTCGAGAGGCGACGGTTTTTACTTGCGGGCACTCGAAGTACAGAGTTCGGGAGCACACAACAATCAATAAGGCAGTCGTATTTATTCTCTCGTGAAACGTAAAAAGCACCGCTTGATGCACTTGAATCTATAGTCTACTTGGCTAGTCTTGGATCCATTCGAGACGTACGTAATAACGAATACGGGGGCTACTCGACACCCATGCTTGTGTTGCAACATGTTGGGCCGTTTGTAATGGAGAATGTGCATCATGCTAGGCTAGCGTCCGTCGGGCCGAGACACCTTTAGCCTGACCACCCAGAGAGCAGTTTGCATTCCAAGGAACCTACACTAGTCCGGAGTAGTGCACAATGTGATAACTAAGAGAACGAGGATGACTAGGGCGAAGGTATCCGGAGGAAATGGGATGGCAACAGCTCCCGTACGCCGATTGCCGTAGCCGGTGACGGCTTAATAAACGGAGGGTGTGGCTTGTCATGCTCTTATCGGCTAATGCCACAATCTCGTCGGTTGCAGAGCGAGAACGATGTGCTTGGGACTCGCCATGCCCCGCGTTTCTTAAGTTGTCGGTGACGGCGGCCACATTGTTACGCCAGCGCTCGCTTGCCAAGCTTGCCGACGGTTCTTGCAGCTCGTTTCTGCAAGAGGGACGGAGAGCCCGGCGAGGAGCAGCCGATGCCCGTTCATCGACTGGGCCAAGCTGATTGCGGACAGCGACCAAGAGCGCGAGAGGAAGTGGAACTGTGAGTGCCTTCGGTTCCCTAGTACTGTGGCCCCTTTAAAAAGTTGGTCCCTCTAATTAATAGAGTGGAAAGTTGAGTTAGTTCATACATATTCGTTGCGGAAGGCGGCGCGAAAAGGAGGGGGGGGGGGACGACAAGACAAACGCGAACAAGACCGAGCGCAGTCTGCCGATGTTGATAGACGGTGCTCAGTGTTGTCGGTTCTCTGCCCTTGTCCTTCGTATCTTTTTGCACTGTTTTCCGCCACGGTTCCTTCAAACTGACTGCTGTTTCCCCGATGCTCTGCGTCGTCGTTTTGCACGAAGTTACGGCTTCTTCACTTTACCTTACCAATGGATGATTTCTTTTTATGTCATGTCACAATATGCAAGGATGGGCTTTTATGTCGGTGTGGATTGATCACCGCTGTTACAATATTGTTTGCAGCCAGGGTGCAGAGTTTAGGAGGTTGGTAAGTTCCGGAGGAGGGAAACGCACTGGCTCAGCAGGTGTTAGTGGACTGGGGGGAACACAGAAAGGTTTGGAAAGGACGACAAGAAACCGTAGCAAAAGTTCCAGGTACGTCAAAACGTGTCGAATGGCGCCGTGTCGTCCCTAGCTGTAAAATCATAAAGTAGGCCAGTGAGCCGCAGTTCTCCCTTTTCGCTGCCCTATATTTCAACTCTTCCAGTCTGTTCTTGTCTAGGCTCAAAACGGGGGAATGTACTCCGTCACCTCGATGCTGCGTCTGAGCTGGCGCTTTCTTCTAAATCCAAACGAATCTGAGATGTTGACCCGTGCTTTCCGCAGTGTTGCGTATTAACTCAAACTAACTGCCTCTGGGTTTCGTGCAGCTCTCCCGCCGATCATCAAGAATTTCTACATAGAGGATCCCGAAGTTGCTGCCATGAGTCCGGAGCAGGTGGCTGCATTCAGGTACGCTCTCCTCGTGCCACTGCAACGTTAAAAATTGCTTCCATTTGCTCTTCGCTGGGGTTTTCTTTTGGGCACGCGTGAAGACTCAGGTTTGTTTGGCGCAATGTTTCGTGAACCTTAATCGATGGCCCGTCTATTATGACCGCGGCAGTGAAAGGCTGGAACTAAAGTGAGGTAGACGAATGAAACAACGATGGATAATATTGGATTAACCGCTGCAATGTCACCCTGTAATTGCATCGGTTGGTGGAAGTTCCGGGTTATCTTTTAAACGTGCACAAAGGAGCCTTTCTGACTTCTTTCTCGTTGGGGCTCTTACTTGATCTGCACGCCGCACTGTATCCTAAAATCTGCAAATTTACCGCACGTGCACCTTGTCTCTACATAAAAACGCGACAAAAGATTCATCCGAAGGAGGCGGAGGAGGGAGAAAAATAAAGCGATTGTTCTGTTGTACGGGGAGCAACCGTAAGGCAGTTGTGGCTGCACTCAATGTGAGGCGTGCAGATCGAGTTACAGTAGGCTTGCAATAATTCAAACTCGGGTACTTCTTACTTCTGGTTGATTCAAACAAATTTCAAATTTTGGTTGTCCTGTTATGTCCTTAATGTACTCATAAGCCGCTTAATTTGAACGGTGTTTTTTTTGTGTAATTCATTATTTTTGTTCTTGCGGCCTTGTTGAGTACGCCTCTTTTCATGCACCGGTGCACTGCAGAGAGGCAACACCTACGGACCTTGCTTTCGCGGGCGTTGCTTCTCCGCAGTGCACCGGTGCTTGGTGAGAGGCACACTCAACGGGGCTCGAGCAGGGCACCATGAGCCATGAAAACGGGCACCACGCGGAAATTTCTATAGCACCTTGCGCTGACGCCGTGGCGTGGCGGCATGGCATAGGTCCCCGTCACAGCGTCCGTGCAAGTGGCCATGAAAACTGCCGCGCGGTGCCAGTTTTCATGGCTCACGGTGCCCTACTGGAGCCCTGTTGAGTGCGCCTCTCACCGAGTACCAGTGCACTGCGGAGAAGCAACGTCCACGGAAGGAAGGTCCGAGCAAGTTTACATTAGACAACTTCTTGGCCCAATGAACAAAACTTAATTTGGTTTTGAGTTGTCATCTGCTGTCTAAACAGTCCACGATAAACAACATTTTTGAGGAATGAATAAATTTGTGTACTACATCTCACAAATGTTTCTTGTGTGGCATACCTGCTTACGATCTAGTAGGCCTATGTAGAGGAAATCATCAAATATCTGCTTTGCATATGTAGCCATTCACATGGCAAATCATAATTTTATCTGGCATCATATTTAGATGAATTTCTTATATTTCTGATAATTCAAACAAAATTCGTGGCTTCCTGGAGTTTGAATTAATGAGAGTTAACCGTATTCACAAACCATACAAAGATCAAATCCTGCTTCTTGCACCTTAGACGCCTCATGCGTCCATGGAACTGCTAGTCCGGTTTCTGCTGTTCCTGCAGCAGCCTTCTAGGTGGTCGATAAATCATTGAAGTGTAGTACTTTGAACAGTTATTAGAGTGAACTCGCCGTGTGCATGTTTGTTTCACACGCAGGCTGAAGAACAACAACATCGTCGTGAACCGACTGGACGAGAAGGAGGGCAGCGCGCCGGTCCCCACAAACCCTGTGGCCACGTTTGAGCAAGCCTTTGCACACTACCGTGAGTTCTGGTCGAGAGTGAAGTGGTTTGCGTCGCGTGTCAGTGCATGCTGTTGTCGCCTTCGCTCGATCGAAGGGTACCTTTGGTCGGCTAATTCCAATTAAGGTGCCAGTCCGACCGTTCCTATAGTCGTGAAAGCGGTTCTGCTCGTTGAAGCATATATACAACTGTCGCCGAAACAAAAAAGCCATACTGGTCTTGTATTGGCAAAAATTACTGGACTTTTTTGGAAAGCTACAGTGGGCAGACATACAGATTGTACAAGACGTAAGATCAATCTCTTGAAGCTCGTACTGAGGCATTCTTTCGGCGTGTCGTGAAACATAAACATCCGGTCTAAATGATGTGAAGCTGTGCTGGTACTGACCATCACAGTATAGAAACTGTGTACTCTACGATTTATCACATTGACCTCAGTTGTGTTTCTGAAGTCCGTGACAAAGGAGTGACATGCTTTCCTAGTGACAAGCTTTCCTTTCCACTTGTTCGAGTTCAAATCTTTGTTGGGTGCGTTGTGTGCTGTATAGTTTGTTTATGCTTTCATATTTTCTTTTTCTTGCAGCTGAAATTATGAATGAAATCTACAAAAACAAGTTTGAGAAACCTTCTCCCATCCAGGTGAGGCTTGCTGTTTCCCAATGCATAATGGTCAGAGCTCGTATTCGTGGCAAGCATGCTCGTTTTGTCTATGAGCTCCATTACAAGACGTGCTGATACAACAAAATTTGCAACTTGCAGTAGCCCTTGATCCTCTCGGTACAACTTTGTTGTTCTGTTTGTTGAGATTTGACTCTATATACAGAGTTGGACGAATTCAAGAATTTCTGGTCACTGCGAAGCGAAAACTCGAGAAGTTTCCCAATAATCCGGCAAAACAGTAAACACAGACAAATTGCCTTAAAGAAAATGGCACACATGAAAATAAAAAACAAGGCTTTCTAACGCACTACATAATAAACGGATGACAGACTTGTGTCAAGATGTGAAAGATTTTATGAATAACGGTGTATAATAATGTTGATTTATGTGTACGATACAAGCTTCCTTGTGAGCTAATGCAGCAGGCATTTGTCATGGTGTGCTGTGTATGATAATTTTTACGTTCAGACTGGGCACCAAGCGCAGACTATGCACCGGGTGCAGGCTATCTAAGCAAACACTTTTATTTTGACCACAAATTTGTCCCTGTGGACTATGCATCGGGTGCGAACTATAGCTCGTAAAATATGATAATACCCTCCCTCGGAGGGCCCTTAGGGGTATTTTTAATAAATAAATAAATCCCCAGCTCATGGCCGTTCCAATCTGGACGAGCATGGTACTGGCGTGCGGTCGTGTATCGCAACTGCACGATGCACGTTAAACATCTCGGGCTAGCAGCGGTACTGCACCGGCAAAATTTCTCGTCTGCGGTGGAGGCACCAGGTGCCCACGGGGGCCGACTGACATCCTGCCGGCTAAACCCGCATGCGACACAATCATTCTTCTTTAGCTGGGAGAAAATGCTCTTGTGCCGACTGCCAACGCCGTGTCCCCCTTTGCAGAGCCAAGCGTGGCCCCTGCTCTTGCAAGGGCACGACCTCATCGGGATCGCCCAGACAGGCACGGGCAAGACCCTGGCCTTCCTGCTGCCAGCCATGATTCACATCGACAGCCAGCCAGTGTGAGTCTCCGCTACCGTCGCGGGCAGAACTCGACGGCGGAGAGAAATGCTTTGTGACTCAAAATTGGGCTTTTTTCCCCCCGCACGGAAACCGCTATACCGTAATGTCCTGAAAGATAGCCCGCCTAAAATTAATAGAAAATTGGGTGAAAATTAGGAGTGGGCAAACTTTCGGCGCGCAACCAAGAAAAGTTGGAAAAAAAACACTATTTTTAGATCATGTTTTTCTGCCAAACTTGTTATTGTGGCGAGGGACAATGAAGTAAAGATGACTGTACTTCTCAGTCAGCAATGTTTGCTTATATCCAGTGTTGAAAAGTACTTTAAGTACATTGTACTTAAAGTATACTTCAAGTAGGTTTAGAAAACTTGTACCTTACTCTGAGTGTGTACTTGTACTTTACTTAGTATTTTTCCTGGCACTTTCCAAGGAAAGTACAACTGCCTTTTTCAAAGTACACTCCCCAAATTGGGTCCTGGTAAATTTGTATCACAAAATGATGCTTTGTCAACAAATAAGAGCCTTATAAGTTGATTGTGTTGAATAATTTGTCATCGAGAGTAAAACAACTGCTTTGTGGCCACCTGACTTTATCAATATTCACCGCCATTTCCGAAAATAACTGATGCACCTCCGCTACGGCAAAAACAATACATACCAGTTTAAAAAAAAAAAAAGAAAAAGAAAGGCACTGCATAGAGTAATGAAAGAGCATCATGAAACATTGTGTTAAAAAGTTTTACTTTGAAAGTATATTGTATTTATAGTACTTTACTTCAAGTACATAACCTCATTTATCTTTGTACTTTAAGTACTTTTTAGATGTACTTTACCCAACACTGCTTACATCCAACCATAGGTACCTAGCCGCATTTGCGCGAAGGTCATCATTGATCCAAACACTACAATTCCTAGAAGTGCGCTACCTTTTGGTGTTTAAAAGTAAATAGCAAACTTAGCTAAAAAGAGGGTGGGTTATCGGCATCTTCGCGAGCGCGCATGTGCAACCGAAGCATGAAGGAAGGCAACGGTCGAATGCTGGTGGCTGGGCCTTCGAAAGAAACTCCCCGCCGTTCTCGTCTCGTCAGCGACCATAGTCGAGAATCTGTTGCTCGGTGCTTTCCGGAAAGTAACCTATCGTCCAAGGCACATCCATGCAAATGAAAATAAAAAGTGAATGAGAGCGTAATTTTCGTGACTACCAAAGCACCGGAAACGGGTCAATTGGAATATAATTGCTGAGGGCGCAATACAACCTGAGCGACTTGTGGAGCTTGGCGTCGAGTTCCTCTGTGCTGGTTCTCTCGTTTCGGTTACGACTCTCGCTTTTTTCGACAAACGTGCAATCTTGAAGTGAAAATTGAATTGGGAACAGTCTTAAAGCAATCTAGTTATTTGCAGAAGGAGAATAATTTTTTGTGGCTTCAGAGGCGGTTTTTAATTTGGGATGGTAGTTGAAAACGACTTGGGTCACCTTTGAAACGAATTGCGAGCTCTCACTGATTAACAATAATGATAGTAAGTTTATTCACAAATAAAGCATTCATACAATTCACCCAGTCTCACAAAAGTACTTCTGTGCTTGTGCGTGAGTACACACAGTCCAGCATAAAGTTAACAAGTTGGAAGTATTGACCTTATACAAAACTAAAGTGATACTACTGATAAGGGTCTTGGTTATGTAGGACTCAAAATAAAGTAGAATGAAAAGAAGCATAAAATAGTAACAATCATAAACTTTATGCCAGTAAGCTTTATACGAAATTATCTATTTTTACACAATAATAACAATTCACACAAATTTCGCGAGACCTCAAAGTGTACTGACCAGTCAACCCTTGCGCTTAAAAGCATGTGCATACAAAACAGGAGTGAAAGCAACAACACAGGCGTAATTAGTTGAGGCTGTTGCCGGTTTAGTGTGTCTATATGTCGTCTCATCTTGCGATGGACCACCGTCGAATCGACCGGCCAGTGGGTCCAATAGCAATCCATATGGATGCCACGCGATACATTGCGTCATCGTGCCCATTGTCGGAGCAATGTACTGCATGGCTTCTATCTGGCTTGTGGTTGGGCGGTAATCCACGGTCTTGGTCGTGGTCATTACGAGGTGAGACGAAGTAGAGTTTGGACGCACGCAACGTGTCTTCTGTACCTGAAGCGACGTCTTGCGGTTTGATGCAGTCCCAGGGAGGAGAGAACCGGCCCTTCCTGCCTGGTGCTGGCACCGACCAGGGAACTGGCCCAGCAGATTGAGCGCGAGGCCAGGAAGTACCACTATCGAGGCATCCGATGGTGAGGCCACGTTCGCAAAACCCCGGACAGTGATGACTCGCGTTGTTCTAGTGAAAACTCTCTGGGATCCGGAAACCCCGAGCTAGGTTGCGTTCTGGTGTGCTTTGCTCAGAGTGGTGACACCTAACCGTCTTGCTCGCGACGCTTTTCTCTTTTTTGCCCGAAGCGCGTGAAAGGGCATCTCCCGGCACAAGCTCTTGGCATTCGCTGCATTGTAGCGGCATGTTGTCGTTTTTATTTCTTCCTATTTTACCCGTGAGCGTGTGCCGTCAGCACCGGGTACCACAGAAAGAGGGCGTCACCCTAACCAGGGGGCGTTGAGGCACTCTACAACTAGCCATCTTGAAGAACTGCCCCGAGAGAATTCGCATCTCCCCTCCTTTCCTAGCCCAGGTACATCATTGTAACTATAGTCGGCGACTGGTTAAGAATGTGGTAGAAGTTCTTCTGGCATGCACTTGTTGCCATTCGTGGGGCCTACAAGATGCAGAAGTGTTATTGAGAGTAGAAGCCTCGTGCAAAAGGCAGAACCTGTACTGCATTGTAACCTGTTGCCAACTGTAGAGCCTCTGCCTACTCCCAGGGTACTGGATTCCAGAGTTTGCCCAGAGCTGCGCTGACGGTTGTTTGTTTGGCCCAGCTGAGACGTTAGCTGTCCCTCTAGGGTTACCATTACCGTCGCCATTACAGCGTGTGCATCTACGGCGGCGGCAACCGGAGAGAACAGATCCAGACGGTAAACTTGGGCGTGGAGATCGTCATCGCCACCCCGGGCGCCTCAACGACCTGGTCATGAACAACATCATCGACCTCAAATACGTCACGTTTCTTGTGAGTGGCCGCTGCGATTCATTCCTTATGCTGGGCGTGTCTGATCCTGTTCTTAGTTGATTAACCCATTCAGAGTACAACACTTGTTTTCACCTCGAGGGATCGGAGTTAAATAATTTTGACTTCCCATAAACGTTGGTAATTTTGCTTTCTATGTACTGAGTGAAGACATAGAGATAGCGTAAAATATTGAGTAAGCTCCCACCTAAAATTTAGAGATCTCCTAAAATTTAGACGAAAAACACTCGGCAGTAAAAATTTCTGTCCATTCAGAAAAATAAAAAGCAAGACAGAATTTTTACAAATAAATTTTATAAGAGCACAGGGTCAGTGGTCTCTAGGTGAGGCCACTTCAGTTTTTTTTTTGAAATCTCGGACTACTGACAAAAGGAGGTTTACCTTCTAACTTGTCAAGGCGCATTTGGGACAACAGCTCGCGGTGCCCTGGGTCACAACAAAAACCATCGTTTAAAAGGGATAGTGTTTATAACGGAAGGCTATGAATACATACATTTCAATGGAAGGGGAAGGCGGCTGAATCTTTCCTGCTTCCTAGCGACTATGTGCGGGAGTTTAGTTAATTCGAAGTAATGACTGTTGTCAAGGCAACACTTCTTTGAAATATTTTTTGAGGGATGGTTAACATTGCCATTGGCAAGGGAGCCAAAGCCAAATGCAGCTGCAGAGATATCATTCGATACCTGTTAGTTTCGATTAATTTAGGAAGCATTTGTGCCTGGACAATTTTTATTTTGGTTTTGAATTTCGGAAAATTGGAAACATAGTAAAATTAAATTCAGAATTTTGGGGAATCGGTAATCGAAGAAAAATGAACTCCGTGAAACTCCGAACTTCCAGGTAAAAATGAATTCCGGGGGTGGGGGAACACCTTTGAATTTTCATGAATGCCTCAGATCTTGGACGAGGCCGACCGCATGCTGGACATGGGCTTTGAGCCCCAGATCAAGAAGGTGCTGTTGGACATCCGCCCGGACCGGCAGACGGTGATGACCAGTGCCACCTGGCCCGAGGGGTGCGTCGCCTCTCCCAGCAGTACATGAGCAGCCCCTTCCAGGTGTTCGTCGGCTCCCTCGACCTGGCCGTGAGTCCCCCCACTTCGACCTCCCGTCCGCTGCGCGTCGGTTACGCGAGCCTCCACAAGATGGCGCCGTCAATCTATTGGTTCAAGGACAGTGCCCAGAATGGGTCTCCGGCAGTGTCCCGTTTCGCCCGTGTATCAAAAGTGGGTCCCGGAGTGACAGCAGACGACGTCGCAGAAGTCGGAATGTTGATCCGCTTCGGACGTTGCGATTCTGGCAGTTGGGTGTCGAAGTTCCGGGGAAAACGAGGGGCGAGCGCAAGTGCTGCCGTCCTTGCGGCATCCCAACTTGCTGCCTCCGAAGCTTGCGCGGACTGTCGGGCTGGAAGCAACCTGCAGTGGAGGGGCATCTGCCACATTCACCGCCGCTGCTGTGACATTGCCAGGATTGTGGTCGGCGACAACGCAACACTTCTGTGATGTCATCGGGTAGAAATCGAGGGACCACTTTTTTTAGAATGCAGTAAACGGAACGGTCGGAGCGTGCCTTGTATACTATAGTTTAATAGAGGGAGCTAACCGAAACCACGGGAAAAATATTTGCATTTAAAGAGGCGATGCAAATATTTAGTACTTTGCGTAAATACTGCTTAGAACAGATCCCTGACATTAATGACCTGTGAAACACCCGTTCGTTTTTCACCACACACAATCAGAGTCGCAGAAAAAATTAAAGAAAAGAGAGCAGCGTTCAACCCCTCAACTCGCAGTCGGAACAAGCGGCCAGGTGATCTGGAGCTGATTATATGCGCTCAGTGTTGATCAGAGCCATGCGCTGGAGTTGGCAAGGCACAGGACACACGCTAAGTTCCCGACATTGTTATGGTTCGGTTATTGTCTTCATTGCAGCGATTGGACACGGGCCACTACCCGAATGTTGCTCGAGCTATTGATTATCATGAGCCCAAATCGAGTGCCCACACAATCCTCGGGTCCAATCTATGAGCCTCATTGAAATATTGTCACTGGAGGATACTGCAATCCCCAGTTACGTCATCAAGTTTCGCGAAGGAGAGATTGAATGAAGACGCTCGCTTTTGTCCTAAGAATTACACCGCAACAAAGGAGTTTCTTGGCCAGTGGCGTTGCGTGCAAATATCCTTGAGTCCCACCAGTGCCATGCTCGCTATAATAGTGCTGAAAAACAGTTTACTTGGGGAACCCAGGAGGGCACTCTGGGGAACCCAGTTTGAGAACTCCTGCACTGAAGGGGTCCTCGTAATGTATGAAAGTGAGGTGCGATGCATTGCAGCGTCCCCCAACCATCAAAGGCTCATGGTTGGCACCGCAGTAGAGCCTCTCCATAGTGAAGACGGATATAGTGAAGCTATCGGTATGCGAAGATCGAAGTATATATGTTTTTAGCACTGGTAGAGGTGTTTGAAGTACTCGTGTAGTGAAGTTACTGACGTCGTCACAAACGACGGGTGTTGGAGTACCAAGGAAACTACTTGTTTAATAAGGTGAACCTGTGCCTCCAAACAATAGGGGTATTCACTGGACGCCATATTTGAGGTCACTGTTTAGAGCGCATGCTCAGAACGAGCTCACACTAATAGGCTGCTAAGACTGGCAATCTTGATGGTGTGGAATGCACGTGGCGAAAGAACTGTGGAAGCTCGCCGTCAGCACGCGCTCAGCAGTCGCGCACACAGCTATGGCCGCCAGTGAATACTCCCTGTAGTCGTTGGCGTTGACGGGTCGGGCAGGATCTCCCACCAACGCAAGACGGACTGTCTTCAGGCTACTCGGGGCTCTTACGTGCACTCGTTGCTCAAAACTTTTACTAGTAGTTTACTCGAAATTGAGCAATTATAACAATGACATAGTGCAACTGGGGCGACCTGACCCCGCCGTATTTTGGTTTGTGCCATAGTAAATCAAATTGTGATAGCATGATGGCAACATTGGTGTTTCTTGTTTGCCCGTGACATTTTACTTAATGTGCACTAAAACACAAACTGAATTCCCCACAGGCTGTGCACACAGTGAGCCAGACGATCATCATCTGCGACGAGAGCGAGAAGCGATCGGAGGTGAGTGGCGACTCCTTGTATGACCAGATCAGCATAATGACTGGCTCGCCTTTTTTTTTTTTACGTAGCTGCTTGGATTTTTGGAGACTATGCAGCCTGATGACAAGGTCATCGTTTTCTTGGACAAGAAAGCCACGTAAGTGCTGTTGCCGGCGTTAAAGGGGTGCTCCATCATTGTTTTTTGGTGAGGGGGGGGGGGGAGTTATCCAACCTAACCACTGGTTAATACAAAATGTGTTTTGGGGCGGGCTTCTAAGCGTTGAGCGTCATGAAATGCTGTCGTGAAAGCATGATGACACAGCCAGGTATCTTTACAAAAAAAACGCTTAGTTCTTACAGGCATCGAACCATGTTCCTCTTGCTTTGTAACCAGACCCCTTATTCTTTAAATGCCACAATTGTAGTTGCTACATGCTCGTGTTGACGCAAAATCTTCTGCGACACCAATGGTGAGAGGAGTCGCGTGATCATGTAATTGCCATAGGTCGTGCGATAATGTAATCCCACAGATATAGTTGTGTGACTGAGTGGTATCGCACGATACCATTTAATGTGGTCTCGCGACTCCGTTTCGCACCGTCACGTGGCGTCGTCACATGTGACCACGTGACATCATTATACGTGGTCACATCTTGTAGCTGCACAACCACTCGTTGGCAGCCTTTCCCGGTCTCCAGACGCAGAGGAAGGGAAGTGTAGCGGTTTTATTTGTTTACTTTTAGTATTTCCTAGCACCACGTCTCGTTTACCAAAGTCGCTCTCTAAAAATTTCTGGAAAAATGCCCCGTCTTTCTGATCCCCATCGTCTTTCCAAATCTAGAAACTGGAATTGCTAGATAAATTATCCAGGGTGGATTTTCTATTTGATTATTTAAAATATCCTTGAATGTGCATCCAGGGTGGACTACCTGTCGAGCGACTTCATCCTAGCCGGCATCAACTGCCAGTCGATCCACGGGGACAGGTATGCCAGACTTCTGTCTTGAGGCCCTTGGAGTTGCCTCGCTCAGTGCGCTTTCGTCTGCAGGGAACAATGCGACCGGGAGCAGGCCCTAGAAGACCTCCGCGATGGAACAGTCAAGATCTTGATTGCCACGGATGTCGCTGCCCGTGGCCTCGACATCAAAGATATCACGTGAGCACACCCCCCTCATTCCTTCACATCTACGGTCGAACATGGCTATACCAAGGTGGGCAGAAAGCAGACACTTGTTACGTATCGTGTTATGTAAATGTTAAAATGTAATTCAATTTTTTGTTCTTACAGGATTTTTGTTGTTTTCTTTCATTATTTTTAGTGCAAAGTAGTTACAGAAAAAGATGCATTTATGTTTGATTACAATAGACCCTTTTCCGAAATTCAGTCTGGCCACCTTCACTATCATCATCATCTGAAGAATGGCATACGTGCCATACCAATGGCGGCTTTCTATTTACTGATGAAGGAACATGTTGAAGAAAGCTCCTAAGCTGATTCGAGGCCTACACAATTCTAGGCGTTAGGCGTTTACAGCAAGTGGATGAAAGCGTGCGTAAGCATTCATTTCTCTAATTCGGGCCCAGTGAACCTGTCAGTGGCACAAATGCGACTTGAAACCCCCTTGACTTGTAGGAACTTTATCAAGGCGTCTGTTTGAGCTGGCGCTCGTTCTGACTGGTTGGCGTCTTTGGGAGATGGACACTGGAAGATGATCCAGAACAACCTGCTGAGCGAGTTTATTTCTCGTCTGCGTTGACATGCAAAAGTGACGTGTGCCCGATGAAATACTGCAGACTACGGGTTCCTTGCCGCCATTCGTATGGCAAAAGTTAAACTGCCATTTCAGCCACCAGATGGCACTGAATTTCGGAAAGGGTCTATGACAGACTCTACGTTAAACAACACCCCCAAAATATTTTACTTTTTTTTTGGCCAGGCTATTGAATCAATATTTTGCTACAGCATCAGCGTCACACATATTATTGTGACAGCGTTAAGGAGCTTGTGTCGCAGAAAAGCCGGTGTCGGTGGCGTGGACGCGAAAACCCTGATTGGTCGATAGGGTCACGACGTCACAGCCACATGACCTCGCGCAGGAATTTCAAACAACCCACAACGCTCACGTGAAACGTGACGTCACGCATGGAATAAAAGTGATTAAAATATGACATGTAATCTGAATTAAAGGTCGCCGCATGTCTCAACTGATTTTTTTATAAAGTAATTCATTCGCCTTAAAGAACACTGAAAGGTCAAAATCATTTTTTTTTTATTATCGAAACAATTGAAAACGATGCCAGGACATTACCCTCAAAATTCTAAACTTGGGAACTCGGTACCTGTGAAGTAAAAACAATTTCCCAAAGCCAAATTTTGAAGTTCCCGCGCAATCTGTGCCAGTGCAATGACGTCAAAGATTGAGTCGTCCTGTCAAGTTTCTGTCGCGCCTCCGAACCGTCCCGACCCGAAGTGTCGATATTCGCCTCGCTCCCGCGATCTACCGCTCTCTCCGTGCGTGCCACCTATCGCTGTAAGCAGACAACGTCCACTTTCGAGTTTGAAGTTCTTCTTGGGGCCTTCTCAGCGATCTCAAATTCTTTGAAAGAGGTGTGAGGTCGGAGAACACGTAGTGGACTCTTGTGAGCGTACGTGCCCGCCGCGGTTCTGCTGTGAAAGGCTGCCCCTGACGGAGTCGCAACCGAAACTACAGTGCACAGACACTGAACCCAGTTGTTTTGACCGTTTGAGGATTTCCTTTTCGAAGTCTGAGAGGTCCTGGGCACCTAAAAAGAGAACTTCGTCCGATTCCCTGGCTCACCGATCATCCTCTGTGCATGTGCCGAGCGCCGCCATGTTTTCCGAGGGAGGATAAAAGCGAGGAGGCGACTCCTGATTTTGGTGTTTCATAAAGAAGGGCCGTAGTGCATTCGCGATTGCGTTATTTCTTTAAGTGCCTTGAATGAGCTGAGCTCGCCTGCCGCTTTCTGGATTAGAAAATGTACCAGTGGACAGAGATCAGACTCGTCGCAGTTAGTTTTTCCGGTAGCCCTCAATACCATCGGACGAGCTAGGCTCGTCCGAGGTAGTTTGCAGCGCTGATCAAAGATGGCAGCACTCCTTTTAGTTGGCGCCTTTTTTCTTCGCTGCCGTTGATTTTTGCGTAATAAACTTTTGAAATTTTATCTGTTAAACTAGAGGACTAAAACTTCTTCATAAAAATATGTGGCATTTTTAGGTTGCTTTTTTAAAGAAAACAAAGTGGCACCTAATGGGTTATAAAACATGTTTTATGAATGCCGTTATGAAATATGATAGAAGTGTCACTTACAAAGCTTCTAAATTTTATAATCAATTGTCACAAACAAAAAGGTAGGTGAAAGGGGGAGAAAAACACATAAAAAAAAACTCAACTTTTTTTTTGTTGTATTTTTTTGTGTTTATGACTACAACCTATGCATTGTCTTAAACCACAAAAATATATGACCTTTGGGGTGTCAATGCCTTTCAAAAAAAATTTGAAGAGGCTGAGGCGGGATTCGAATCCCATCGACCCTTCGGGTTGCGAGCCAGATGCGTGTACTGCCTAGGCTCACGCAAGGCACGCTGCACGGCGAATGAAAAAGGCTCGAAACTGAAACCGGACTGGGGGAGGAAGAAATGGAGAGTTGCCGAGTGTCACGTGGCTACACTCCAACCGTGTCGTTGTTTTTGTTTCTTCTGTTGGTTGTGCGAGGCAGATGGGAAAATTCGCATCGTCGCTGCGTAACAAAACGCCAGTCAAGCACTTGGTGCTTGACATTGGCGCATTTTCAAGCTCTTACCGATTCTGGGTCTCAGTAAGATGAGCTACATCTTAGCCAGGGAGAGGCGGGACTCGCTGGGACGACCGCGACGTTTTAGTGCAAATCTATTTGGTGGTTGGGTGTGTTGTACGTCATAAAGCTCTACTTTTGTTTTGATTGGTAAACAATTTTCTTTTGAAGCTGTGACAGATTCTGCCGGTACCGCGAATGACAGTTCCTAAGGTAGAGGGCCCACGTTCGTCATCCGCTGCCATCGCCGTCTGCTTCGTTCAGTCATCTCAGCCCGCTAGCTCCCACAAATATGACGCCATGCTGAGAATTACGGCGAGATACGCACAGAATGTTTGCAATTCTCTGTGCAACATTTTTTTTTTTTTCAATTAACGTATTTGCAGTTTTTAGGAAGTTACAAAAAATGGGTATCATATTTTTTTCTATTTTCAATATTGGAGTGTGTGCCTTCAATGACCCACGACTGACTATATTTGGTGCGCGTGTCTAAACCATAGAGAACTTCGTTGCGACCACAAAAGGAGTGAGTGCAGCTCAAACTGGCAAGGGCAGAAAAACGACTCGAGCCAGCATATTGTGTTCTGGGTAGTTGGGCTCTCATATGTCATGTACAAATGAAAACCTTATACGCATAAATAAAATACCCTGCCAGTGTCCCTTTAACATGACTGGACCAAGCTTTTCTCCCACCTAGCGTTTGTGCATTGTGGGAAAGCAGTAGAACGAGCAGACGAAGATTTGAAGAATGCAGTGCAGTCTGCTTGTTGATTACATTTTTTTTTATGTCACATTTGTTGCCTGCTTATTTGAATGCTGTGACTACGGTCCCTGTGTGATAGGAATGGCAGGGAAGCTTCTTGTGAGCTTCGAGCGCTGCATGCGCAGCAAAAGCAGCTGGTGCAGGGCAGAGGGTGCTTCTTATTTTTGTTAGTGACTGCATAGTAATCTATTCAGCCACACTCTGCTGTGTCCACTCACTCCCAGATGTAGCCAGTTCGGGCACGCGTAGTGCGTATACAGTCGCTTGTTCTTGGCTGCAAGTGTCTGCAAACAGGAGTGCATGTCTTCGCGTTTTTGTGCAGGCACACCTTCTAACTACGTACTTTCCGCGCAACATTGAAGAATACTGCCCATCGGGCGGGACGCACTGGAAGAGCTGGGCAAGTGACCTTGAGAGGCTGCGGTCGTCCTTTAAGTGGTCGTCAACTTTAGCTACGGCATGATTTCTAGGGGTCAGCGATGCGAGTTGCCCAAATGAAAAAATTGGGCCTGTGAATCCCCGGTGCCAGTACGGCATCTGCCGTGCTCCTCCGAAGAGACCATTTGTGGGGTAGTGTAACTTGTATAACTTTCTTCACACATCTCACTCTCGCAAGTTGGAATTGGATGCCAAAGTCTGCTATGCCTGGCTAGTACTGCACAACAATGCGCCATTACCGTGACTTCGAAACATGCTTGAGCAAAGTGGCTCATGTTTCATCAAGAACTTGTTTTCAACAGCCACGGAATGGGTCTCAACAGACAGCTACGTAACGACAATCTCCGAATGGGACGGTCGAACGTTGTTCGGGAATCTGTGGACAAAGGTGCAGTCATCCGTTTTCTCATTGGTTGGCACAAAGCTTTGTTGCTCTTGAAATACTAGCCAAAAAAGACATGGAGGCACCACAAATGGTCCCAGCAGATGCCCCAGCGTGCTCCATGGGCATCCTATGGACATGCGCAGGACACCCGTGCTGGCACATTTGCTTTAAAGGGAACACTGGTCTTGAGCTTTTTGTTATTTTGCTGACCAAATCTAATGAAACTTTACAAGCTTGTTCAGCTTTCTGTGATGATTTCAAATATCTGGTCAGTTTCTCAGTTACTAGAATTGTCCTGAAGATAATTGAGTCACCTGCCTTTTTTTGGGGAACAATTAGGCAAAACTGCTCAACAAAATATATTTAACACATAGTTAGTTACTACAAAATGTAGAGAATACAATGTTAGCAGCACTTTAAGATTAACCCATTATTAGTGATTTTACCACACATTGAAATCCAGTGCTCAATGTGTGACTAACAAATAATAAAACAAAAGATTAATTAAAATTTCCTAGACCAATATTAAAAATCTGCTCTCAACATTGTATGCTTCGCACATTTAGCTACATGTTTCGAGAAAGGTTGTATTTCTATCTGCCC
>JAZHYW010053169.1:0-14783 GCA_037355805.1 Ixodes ricinus | reverse complement strand
TTTGGACCCAAGGGTATATGAAGTAAATAAGAGGAAGCTGAAACGGATATTTAATTATTGAATGTTGTGAAGGTCAGGATATGTAAGCACATTCAAAATTATCTGTGAATTTTAGAGCCCAGCGCTTAGGCCCCGTTTCCGGCTTGAGTGGCGTCGACGTCGCCGTCGGCGTAACCGCGCGATGACGATGACGATGAGGATGACGTCATCAGTGACGATGACGATGATGCTAAATTTTCCGCTAAATTTAGCGTAAAAAAATTCCGCGCTAAATCTGGCGGAAAAAATTTATCCGCTAAATTTAGCGAAAAATCTCCCCGCTAAATCTAGCGGGAAAAATTCCCAGCTTAATCTATCGGAAAAAAGTTCTCCGATAAATTTAGCAAAAAAAATTTCCCCGCTAAATTTAGCAAACAATTTTTTCCGCCAAGATTAAAAATTTTTTTTGCTAAATCTAGTGGAAAAAAATTTCCTGCTAAAGTTAGGGGAAAAATTGCCCCGCTAAATTCCCGCCAAATTTAAACGCGATACTCTCACCAAAGATGTGCATTTTCTGCGACTTGCGTTAAAAACACGTGGATCCACATCCATGTTAGTAGTGAGGGACTCTCCACTTTCTCCCCTCAGTACCCTTCCCTCCTCCTCCTCAAGAGCTGCGCTCTAATTCGGTGTCACAGGGATTGTAAAAGTCTTTCATTTTTTTTCCTGTGTGTGTGTGCGCAACATTAAATTTCGCGGTAACTCCGACACCTGTGTCCATCGGGTCAACACTCCACGAGACAAGAAAACTTTAGTGCTGGAATTTTCCTGCGTCACTAAAGAATGCCAGGGGAGGCCAGAAATCGGACACGACTACGGCGTCAGTGTATGGCTAGGAATCGTGTCCAGTCGGTGGCTTACGATGGCCTTTTTTAGGGACGCAGAAAAATTGCAGCACTTAGGCTGTCTTATCTAGGAGGTTTTGCTCGAGTGCAGGGCAGTAAGAGAGAGGGAAGACCTAGCGCAAATGACGTCATTGACGGTGTCAGTTGATTTTCGCCCGCCTTTCAACGGGCTCGGAGATGTTGACGATGACGTCAGACGCCTTTCTCGGGTAAAAAGCTCCAGAATGGCGATGGTGATAATTGGGGGTATCGGTGGCCTGTGGTTTAACGGATCTCAGCTCGAAGTATGGAGCGAAAGCTTGCGCTGCAGAACCTGCTGGGTTCGGTCCCTGCCCGTTTCGGTATGCGTGAGTTCCGTACCGGCACACGTTCGAGTAATCGCAACTGTGTTGTGCACGTTAAAGACCCCAGGTTAGCGGTTGTACCGCACTGGCTAAATTTATCATCTACAGCTAAGAGACAAGTCACCCGTGGAGGCGTTGTAGCATCAAGGCTGTCTAAACATACAAGCAAAAATTCTTTTTTTTTTATTGATAGTGATAGTGATAGTGATAGTGATATTTATTTGGGCTCAAGAGAGCCGCGGCGCTCGATGAAAGGCAAGTCGCCCATACCGTCAATTCCCGCGGCATTGAGTCCAACGATGATAAACTAATATTCTACATATGAATTTTTAAAAAAATGATGATGATGGTTTAAATGTTTGCTGTATGCTTTCACCATGTGCTCCGAAGCAATTGCTTAGAGTTTTCCGCTTCCGACACTAGCTTTGGCGCAGTAATGTCCTGCGCCGTACAAAAACGTGCAATTTCCTCGTTCAAATCGGTCATCACAATGGAAGGTTGTTAGTGCATCCGTGCCTGTCGCCAGTTTTCTACGTGTGCCCTCGACCAAGGTCGGAGTCAGGGGATATTTCTTTGAACGGGAGACTTGAAGCAACATTTTCAACAAAAGCGCACCTCGCGAGCGTCCGTCGCCTGCCTTTTCGTTGCCCGTGTATAGGGCTGATGTAAGCTAGAGGACAAGGCCTGCGCATGACGTCATCTTTAGTGGATCCCCGACCCGCCCCAAGCGGCCAACGCGCTGAAGCTCAAATGAGAGTCCGCGTCTGTCTTGGCGTCCCCACCTGGAAACGTCGCGCTTGTTTTTCTCACATGCTGCGAGACGCGTTGGCAGCGATGCTGACGCAAGCTATAGGTGGCGCTGCAGGGATCCACCAGTGACGACTTTTCGGGAAAAGGTCACAGGCCTTTGTAATGATGACACAATATTTAAAAAAAACTCTTTTTTTTTCTTTTTTCTTTTCTTTGGGGGGGGGGGATGCTACTGCAACCCGAGATTCGCGTCCGAAACATTTTTAGCACATTTAGACCGTTTGAAGAATAAACAAACATTCACAATTTTTTGTTTGTTTCGTTTTTGTTTTTTAATGAAACACACTGTAGGCTCGAAACGTTTCATAATTAGTTTAAAAATCAACTTTGTAGAGCGCGTTCAAACATTGCACCATGTTCGAAAAAGAAAACGCGTGCTAATAATCACGTATACGCTAAAACCTAAACTCGCAATAAATAGCACCGCAAAATTCTCTCCGGAATTGCTTCCTTCCTTTTAGATCGCCTCATTAAAATGGCCGAGTCAGGACTTTTTCTTCTTCTTTTTCGCTTACTTAGGGTTTCGCATGTAGGGCCAATTTCTCGGTCTTCTTTGTTGACCCGCTAACGCATTTCGCGCTGTCGGGTTCGCCTCGCTCCCTCTCATTAGTTTTCCGCTGAATTATTTGTCTAAACGTGCCACCAACTCCTTTTTTTTTTCACGCTTGAGCCCTTTATGATGTGTTAGAATATCGCCAAGGAGTCGCAACGCGTGTTAATGAATAAAAAGAAGCTGCCTTTATTGTCAAAGAGGATTATGCAACACACAAGAAAGCGAACAAAAATTAGAAGCGATGCTTGCCTGATTATACGCTGGACAAAGGCCAATGAGTACAGAATGTGTCGTGAATGAGCTGGCGACACGAAATGTGTGGGATGACGTCACACGACGTCATTGTGTCACGTGATGTCACGCTGTCACATATTATTTCATTGCGTGACATCAGTGTCACCTCATGACGTCAGCCATCGTCCTGATGTTCCATGATATCATGACGTGATATAAGACCGTGACGCCAGAATCACAAAGAGCCATTTCTTGGGGAACCTGGACGTCAGCGCACAGCTTTTGCAGCTGCAAGGACCCGAAACACGCTTGTTCGCTCGAGAGAAGTGTGTTTCGGCGTCGCGCCGCAGCGGGGCGCCGGTCACGGGGCTCTCTGTCATCCGTTGTCTGCCGCTCCACCTTTTCCATTTCAGCGGCCGCTTCTCGTGGCGATCTGCCAGGCTTTGTCAGTATATAACAGGCTGTGGTTCTGTTGATACTGACGCGAGGACGGGCTACAGTCGTCGCAAACGCACACGAAACGCGCGAACCGCGACTCGCCTCCTGGGAGCTCTCTCTTCTCGCGACGGCGGAAGAACTCCTCCATGCCGTGGGTCGCACTAAAAACAGCCAACGCAAACGAGAATCATTCAAACCCGCGCATTGGAGGCGTCCACATCGTCGCAGTGAGATCGTAGCGAGCGCAGCAACGATGTAGAGGGGCTTAGAGCGATAAACTGGCATCCCGTTTACCAGGCAAAATTGATCCTTTAAAGTAACCCCCACTTGGCTGCCGCCATCTGGCACAATTTTGACCACTAGGCACGTGACCGTACGAAATCCTAAGGCTTTTACGAAAATCCGAGCCGAGATTTGTATCGCGATCGCTATAAAAAACAAGATAAACTATTTTTTCAATACTGTTAGCCCCAGAGATCACTGTCTAGCTCCGATAAAACCCCAAAATACAGCACCGCGGCTGACGGCATCTAGCGGAGGCAGAGCGAAGCTATCCGGGTGTGTAGTGTTTTTTGTAGTAAAAGCACATTTTGAACGTTCAAGCAAACGAAACGTAACTTATCTCGTCGGTACTGTTATGAAAGATCATATGTGCAACATGGCGGCGGCCAATGGGGGTTCGATTTCAGCTGTCGGTTTATAGCTCTAAGGCCTTCTACCACGTTGGAGCGCAGACAGAGATCGGACACGATTGCTGCGTTGGCTGGACTTCATGTCCACTCTAATGCGTGGAAGGGCGCCGAACATCGGGCTCGGACCCAATCTTTGAGTTGGCTCCATCCGACGGCGATGACGCTAAGGTAGAGATGGCGGTACACGGGCTTAATCATTCTATAGCCCGTTTCACATTTAGATAGATCAATCAGCCAATCAACCAGTGCCAAAAGTGCATTGACACGCTGCGCGTCGTCTTTCTGCACTTCCTATCACATACTACAGCAATCACGCGCAGAAAAAAAAAGCGCGGTATCAAGGTGCATTTGCAGTACGTGAATGCTTTAGCCGGTTAAGAAAATGTCGAAACGAGGCCAGAAAAGGGGCCGAAATTTTACTCGCGCTTCTTGCACCTTCCGGCGGGGCACTGTCGTCGGGTTGGGGTGGCGCGCAGATGCGGTAGCGCGCTTCGCGGTTTTGAACACGTGGTGGTCGAATAAGGACGGCTTCTCGAGATCCTTTCGCGCTACGCCATCTCACGGCGTTTGTCAGAAACTTGAGCGAATCTTAGATGCACTTTCTCCGTGGCGAGGCGGTGCCGTTCAAACACCGATCTTTCCTCTTCCACCGTAGCCTCCACTTCCTGGGCTGTTCCATTAAACACTGCGTTATGCAACGATTCTCTGGCTACCGTCAGGATAGCGGTTAGCGTGCTCCGTGTAAGATTGGTGAGCACTGCGGAAGAAAAACGAGGATTTTGAGTTAACGCTTACACTCGGACGCAAAACACAGTGACGGAAGCGACATTCGACCTTTCGCGGAAGGTTTTGAAGCCGGCAAAATATTGCTCTGGAGCTGCCACGGACACTTTTTGAGCACATACCGACATTACATCACTCGCAAGTAAGAAGGGGAAAAAAAAGCGACTGCATCGCGGAGTTCGTCTTTGATAATGATTGAGGGTTCCGCTTTGATACGGGAAGGTATTGCTTATTACATTTTGTATTAAGAATACATAGGAAGCAAAAATAACATATATCGTTCTTTTTAGAAATAACGCTCAGCTAAGAGTAGGTTCTATTTATAATAGGTATTTTTAAAATAGTAAAAAAAATTAATCGTAGCGCCAAATGTTTTGATGTTTTCTAGCGGGAGAAATTGCCCTTTTGAGGGTGGCGGGATTTTTGATGGATTTTCAAGTCATGATAGCGTTTTCTTCTGGCAGCCTCAAATGAGATCGAGTTTACATTTATCAATAATAAATAGCTTAATTTATTTGGTTAGTTGGAGTCATCGGTTCATCATCTTGGCTTGCTTTCACCAAAATTAGTGTCAGTGAGAGTAACGCTTCCGACGCCACTGAGACATTAAAGTGGCAAACCTTGCAAGATGATTTCACCTGATTTGTGCGTGAAAGTGCGAATTCCTTTTTTCAAGTCCACCTGATGAAATGTACCAGCAAACTAAGTACAATAATTCTGAAAACATCGGGGCTATAGGATTCTAAACTTTCAGACTGGCAATGGGAGGCCGAGGCGACGTTAGACCAGTCAGATACCTCGAAAAATATACCTTTTTGCAAAGCACGTGAATTTGGTCACTGAAGCTTTGAACTATCACCAAATATTATTTCACTAAAGATGCGAACGCCGGAGGTGTACATCTGCACGTATGGCAAGACAACGCACGTCGTACCCCTGGTTACAGTGAAATCACGCAGTGGACATCGTTCTGTGCATGAAAGCGGTCTGAGTCAAACAACATAGCTCCTTCTAAGGGTTCCTCTATTTATAATACTGTTTTAAGACTAATTATAGCAGTAAAATATGTTAGAATTTCATTCTTGCCCCGCACCTCTGAGCGGTTTTAGAGGTTTTTCTGGATTCCTGTTGCGGAGTTTTTTTAGATCTTAGTTGTCATCACTGCTGCGTTTTATCGGCGTTGAGACCAGAAATAAGTGAAAGTTCACTAGTCTTTCGATCGACTGCTGCATGGGAACTACCTTCACTACCGTATTTATTCAAACATAGACTCGTGGCTTTTTCCCCTTTCTCGGCACACCTTTTTAAAAGTAGATGTCAAACTAAAATCAAGATAAAAAAAGGTCGACATGTAATACTTCTGGGCGTATAATGTCAGAGCCCATCGCGCTCATCCGGCCGCTCCCCGTGTCAGCCGCTGCTCCTAACACTCCGGTACAAAGCGGTGAGCCTCCACACCACGAGCGCTGGTTGGGGGACCCACGTACCAGCGCACAGGGAGACAGTCACTAAAAACAATCTAGGCCCACGAAAAATACACCCACACAACGCTGTACTACCAACTCCTCACGAGTATGCAGTAAAACTTCTTCGACCCTAAGAAGCAGGATGCCAGCTGCCAGCCCAACACACAAGAGAGAGGAAAAACGAAAGAAAGGCATATGAAGAGTTGATAGTTCAGCGTTGTGCGTGTGCTTGGATGATTTTTTTTTTAGTGACTGCCTACTTGTGCTTTGGTACGATGGATCATGCTTTACCAACTCGCCCAATATGCAGTACTAACTGTTGGGAGGCGTTGAATGTTGACGCAAACGTCGCACCTGCAACGATATATCTACGGCATGGAGGCATGTAGCAGACACAAAAACCAAGTGATCTCGTCGGATGTAAAAGACCCTGCTCCTTTGTTATCACAGAATCCGCCATCCCACTACTTCGCAAATTTTTCTAGCTAATTCTAACTCGTGACGACATCGCCGACATTATCTGGAAATTGGGACGATGACGGGGCCGGCACGGTTGACGAGCATCATCTCTACTTCGTCGGTTTGTTTGTTTGTTTTGTGTCAAAGCGCAGCCGACGATACGAGCCAATGGAACCAATCAAACGGCATCGAAATCGCGTCATCTCGGTGCAGGTGCAGCGCCATTCTTAGCAAAACATTGCATTCTGGAGCGAGATGCGGCAGTCTTTCGTTCGTGGCGAAATTTGGGGCAAATGGCGCAGCGCTTTCGTCACTCAAAGACAGGACATAAACAAACAAGACTTGAAGTGACGTATGCCGTATTTATCCGATGATAGGCGCACTGTTTATGAACGAAACCTGCGGGTCTGCTTCCCCGCGGAGCAAGTGGGTGGCCGATCATCGCGATCGACACAAAGAGGCCAGCGATTTACTCGACAGATGTAACGTCTTCACCAAAAAATGTCATTAGCGCAGATTGCATTCTTACGGGGAATCGCGTTCTCGACCGTTTTGTGCATCGCATAAATAAACTACGCATTGCCGGAACCCAGAAGGTAGCGCTAGAGTTCGGGATTAGATGCCGAAATTTTAGCACCTATTGTTATCCGATTCAAAATCTCTAAGCAACTTTCAGACGTTTTCAGTAAGAAAATGACAGCCAACGAAAGTCACCATGACACGAAGATAAATGACACCTGCTACCGGGAAGGGGCTTCATTTTTTCTTGAAAATGTCCGGAAATTGCTTATAACTTTTGGTTCCCATAACGGTCAGTTCTATGCGGAGCGAAAGTTTCGTCTGCTTCTTGAACAGGGTTTGCAATGATGTCAGAACGTCGACCTCTTATTGGCTCATTGAAAAAAAAAATAGGGGGTAGACCTCAAGGCATCTAGCATTGAGGTCTGCCAGTATACTTTCAATCAAAGCCAATCAGAACTCGGCGTCGTTCTTACGTCGGCGCAACTCCTGCACAAGATGCAGACGACTTGTTCTCCGCATAGCTTCGGCAACCGGTCGCAATCACTAGTGCTACATTTTGGGTGGAAACTAACAGTTTAAAAATGCCTCTTGCTTTTTTTTGCTTTGTGTCTGTTAGAAAAAGTTTTTGTTTACCAAATACCCGGTACATTACCTGATGTTTTGCGTTACAAAAGACGGTTCCTCCACACTTCAACTACGTACGCAACGGCAGTATTCAGTATAGTGTATATAGAACCGTTTTTTTATATGTTTTGCTTCAGTATACTCGCGTGTGTACAAGTAAGTATAAACTTGCAGTTTCAGCTTTATAAACGTGACATCGGGAAGCTTTTCGGGTCTCTCCTCCTGGTCCAGTGACAAACTTCGTCGCGAGATTGATCCTCGGGAGACGTAGAAAAAACATTATTCCGGGGTTCCCTTCTTTTCGCTGACGTACGCAGGTGCAGCCCAAGTAAATAGTGCGCGCTCCAAGTGGCTCGTGTAAACCTTGCGGGTGGACGCAATACCACCCAGAAGTCAAGGCCTGCTCCTTTCCCGCCAATACGTAATCAGGAGTGGACCCACGCAGCGCTGCCTATAGCTCGCGTCAGCGTCGCCGACAACGCGTCTTCCAGCGTCTCGCAACGAACGTGACGCTTACCAGGCGGCGTCTCTCGTCCCGCCTCGAGCGTGTTTGCAGTTAGGGGTGGGTCGGGGGGTCCACTAAAGATGGCGTCACGCACTGGCCTTACCTTCTAGGTGGTCGGCGCGCCTCGACGCCACAGCGCACATCCCCCCGGCCCCCCCACCCCTTGATTTCAAACTAAATCCGACTAAATCTATATATTCTTCGTAACAACTTCCGGCGAACAGCAGAGGACGCTACGAAGCATCAAAGGTAGCTGACCTTTAACCAGTAAAAGCCTCAACGCATGCTTAAACCCTCTCCGCTGATCCTGCTTCCCGCTAGCGCCATTTCGGAGGGCGCCGTCCTGCTCGAGTAAGTATCGGCACATGTATGTTTGCGCGCATTTCGCCTTTTTCGGCGATTCGTCATTTTCTTTATTTTAACATAAAAATCAACGAAAACAAATACGACGGAGCGATGCAAATATATATTCTTGACAGGCGAAGGCACTTCGGGGTGCCCCTTATTTGTTGTTCGCATGACACCCCCCACCCCCTAGCCCGCCTACTCCAAATAGAGCCCATTACTGAAAAAATAATAAAAAGTCAATTCAGTGCTGTTTTTGGTTTCACGTGACCTGCGGGAAGTCGCAGCGAAGTGTGGGGCGCATCGTCACGTGATCATCTTCACGGTCCTGGATTGGATGGGACGGCTATAGCAGCGTCCGCTGCAGTTGATCGTAAAGGTGAAACGGAGTCTAGACGCATTGCGCAAGGAACAGAAGCATCCTTGTCTCCGTTTTTCTAGTACTGCACAAAGACCGGGAACCGACGCAGTTGGATGGTTTTTTCGTTTTCAAACGCCCGGAGCCTCTATAAAATGAAAAAACGGCGGCTACCTTCCTCCGCTTTGTTGGCCTTTGAACCAACAAATTAACTGTCAGGGGCAGACTGTATCCAGTAGAGTCCCTCTGCCCTTAGGCGAACTACAAAGAAGGTTGCTCTTTTTCAAGGCATGCATTTGTCAATTTTTTAAAAGTTTATTGAACTGTTGTTTTTCAAGCCCTCGTCCTCTAAACAAGTCAACTTTATTTGCCTTTTTTTCCAATTTTGAATTTGTCTCACGTATCAACTTGGCGATATAAAGGAATACTCAATGTTTCTTTGATAATTTTGAAGTTTCTTTTTTTTCTACAGTCACTCAATAAAAGCTGCACTATTTCCACCAAACACTCAACATTCGTACCTCAGCTGCTCTCATAATTGCCACGTTGAAGTGAGGGAGCAGAAATACTTTATAGACCATTTCAATAGTGGCCTTCTGAGCTGCACACAGTTGTTCTCTGCTGGCCTGTAGAACACTTTCTGATGATGCGCTGTGTGTCAACATATAGCAGCGGATCTCAAATGGGGGTCCGCGAAGGAATTCTAGGGGTCCGCGAAGCCTTGCCTTGTCAGTCAAGCTTGGCAATAAAAGTTGTCTTTTATCCGATTGAGACGAAACATTCCAATTTTCGGGTGAGTTTTCTCGCGTGTATGTCAATGGAAAAGTCTACTTCACACCAGCCCTTAGTTATATCCACTTATTAGATCATTACCATAATTAACCTATACCTTTCCCTTCCCCTCACCACGAACGGGGTCCTCCATCATCTCCGCCGATCCACAAGGGGTCCGCGAAACATCACTGGCTGAGAACCACTGGCATATAGCATTGTTTTTATATTCTTTTTTTTCCGTTGGAGAATCCAAATATTTCCCCACCAACTCCAATTGTATTAATATTACAGTGTGTATCCGCGAATCCTAAATTGACATAATCGCTAGAATACGTTTTTAGCAGAAACCCCTCATTTCATCATTACTGTGGTACTTTTTGTTCAATCATTACGTCATGAACGCAACGGTGTGTTTTGTGTTTGGTGTAAAAAGTGTAAATATATATATATATAATTCTTTTTTTTAACAAAATATTTATACACCTTTGTTTTTGTAATAGCAGTATCAGTGTAGGTTTCGAACACATGAATTAATAATGTGAGCCAAGTTCACTGATGAGCGCAGCTACGGTCAGTGGCAGGTTAAGGGTTCAGGCGAAGCTTCTCCCACTTCCTTTCAATTTAGCTGATCGAAAGCTAAAGACGAGGTCGCCTCCCCTCCTGCCTTCGCTCTGCTAAGGTGTAAAGAGGTGGGTGGTGCAGGAGCAGCACGCCCCCCCCCCCCCCCAAACAAAATCGACCCCCCCCTCTCCCCGCCTTCCCGGAGGGCAATTTGACATGGGTGGACCCCCCGTGCACGAGAAAGAATGTGAGAATGGTATCCTTACAAATTTTCCGCCCCCCCCCCCCCTTGAAACGGTGTTCTGGATCTGCCCCTGGGGTGGAGATTCCCCTAAACTCTAAACCTGCCATCGACTATAAATTTTTTGAGGGCATTATTATTTTTTTTTGTTCACGGAGTATGCGCAATAGCTTTGGTCAATCCATGGCGCTAAACCTGCTGCGCTTTTGTGTTGTAATATATGTTCCTAAACTTCACTTTTGCAGATGTGGCTCCCACTGAGGCAGTATCATTTCAATTATCCTGTCTTGATCACCCTAGGGATGAAGGCACTCTAGATCACCCTAGATAGTTACAGATCTACGCCTGATGTCCTTCATCTCGATTAATTTACCATGATCAACAGTGGAGAAAACAACAATTGAAGTAACGCGAATCTAGTTCGCTTTAGGTGTCAGGAAAGCTTCCAAGCAAGCATCGTACTAAACCATTTACTATTTGTTTTGTTGCGTAGTTTATTTCTTACAAATGAGAGCGAGGATTGGTGTTTGTACGTACATTTTATCGTGCCCCGAAACATGCCTTCGTGTTTTTTGAGAAACGTTTTGCATATGATCGTTTTCTTGTTGCACACTAAGCCTTAATCTTTGATGTTGTCATAGCCTTGTCGTCCAAACGATTTTGCTTATAGCTTAATATTCAAGCCCGTACGATGAAATGTGTTTATTCAGAATACCCCGCATTTCAAGAAACAAACTGTTTCTTGAAATATCGCTGCTTTGCCTACCTGTACCGTCAAAACAGTAGAACGCGTTAACGCATAGTTTGAAAGAGTAACGCAAAAGTAACGTGCCTTACTTTTTATCGGTAATGGTAACACGTTCCTTTTAGTTTGAAGCAACGTAGGACGCTGACGCGTTACTTTATTTGCAAGTAATGAGTAACATATTTCGTTACTTTTTTCAGCAACTCCTAAAACACTGAGTAAAAGGTGATGTATTTACAGGCCACTCCAACGATATGCGAATGCCTGTTTAGCGCACAAAACAACAAGCAAAAAAGCTCGCTCCTGCCGGAGATCTTCAACTACCTTCTTTGCGTCCGCAGCTAGAGCAATTATCTATGAGCTTCTTTGAACTGTTCTCAACAGATCATCGAGTTTGTTCCCCAAATAAAAGTGTACACTGCGCCGTTTACCACACCGTAAAAGAAACCATCAAAGTCAGAAAATATGGCTCCTACACTTTTGGAAGTACGATTGGGCCTTGGAACATACGAATACCATTATTATAATAGGTTTTTCGAATAAAGGCTAGAAATTAATCGAGAAAATCGTTAATCAGCGCATCAGAAAACTCGATGTGGCAGTTACATGCGCTGACGGGCTGCTTTGCCACGACAGCTGTAAATATGTTGAAACAGGGTCAAATTTTGGTTGGTGATTTTTAATGTATGCGTTAAAATGTGTGTTGTCAGCATCTGCTACAACTCGCTGCTGTAGCACTTTGTCCGAAAGTGTTCGTAACTTTCTTCCAGAGCCTGCGGAAAAGTAGCATCACAAATACGTTGCTCAGGAATAAGGTTAGTCTCGTTTGTTACATCTTAGTAGAAAAACAAACCGCGCTCTACTTTGTGGCCGCATACAACGGAAGCAGACGACGGACGTAGGGGGTTCAAAACAAGGAAACCGGGCTAACGACTTTTGCTCCACTGCTGATGCTGAAAAAGCTGCTGGAGATTTTTTTATTGTTGAGAGGAATCTATCCGGTTTACGTATTGATATGACTTGCAAAAAATATTATGGACCTGGTGACGGAGATTCAGAAACAGTGAGAAAATACGACAGCCAATAAAAATTAATGAGACCGATTTTTTTCTTCAGAATTTAGTGACTCTACAAGCTCTGATATTTTTTTTATGGTAGCCTCCTTTACAATTAATATCTCGATATAAAACGTTTTAAAAACAATCTAAAAAGTGTCTTGCGACATCGCTTTCAACGTTGCAGCCGCGGCTTTTTTTCATCATGAGTATGAAAAAAAAAAAGCTTCCTTTCCTGAACAAAAATTAAGGGCGCAAACGAGCTGGTGTACATTGCACATGGTTTGAAAAAACCCCGAGACTGCGGGTAAACGACACAACACTAAAGAGTCTCTACTCCTTTCCTTGCAGATTTTTTGTTTAGTGTAAAAAATGTGTAGAATTCACACAGCGGAAAGCCCAGATTATATAAGGTGTACAGTTACCGTACTTTCCGGGTTAACGCGAAATTCAATCACACACCTCTGCCATACCCTCACAGGCACATTTTCGCCATCCCCCATGACAACACGTACGAGGTGCCTTCGCTCGTTGCGACAGAGCGCTAAAAACTATGACGGCACAACTGCAAGTCCGAGACATCTGGATTTATTATACCTACATAAACATCACCACAACACTGGCTCTTTGCCTTCTTCCAAAAACAAAACAAAACTAAAAACGGAAGCAGTTTGATTACTTCTAAATCAGCCTTCGTATAGTGCTCCAGGAGCGAACCTGGCATGCAAAGATTCCCCGATCGGTTGTGATTATACTCTGTTTCATACTTAGCGTGTAAAGGGGTGTCCAAACAGGACACTACGATACGCACGACTCCTGCAAGTCGTTGCTGCGCGCCGCTGGCTCCGCTTCCGGCCGTCGGAGGGAAACTTCCCTCCCGTCAAAGCAGCCGGGGGAAGCGTCCCCCGCTAGATCTCCCCCTCGCTTCCTCCACGGCGGCCTTGCTCTGCTCATCACGTGGGTCCGGAGAGCCACTCACACGCTCTCTTGGCTGTCGGTCAATCGCTCAAGGCCTCCGCCGCTTTGGGAGTCCCGAAAATGGGAAAGGGAAGACTCGAGTGTGAGGGGGCAAGCCAGGAGCCAGGCGAGCGCGAGCCCGCGTCGTGTCCAAGGTCGTGTCATCGTCCAGCAGTTCTGTGGATTGGATCGGATTCCCGCGGCTCTTGTTCCTAACGTACCTCGTATAGACAAACAAACCTGGTTGGTTTGAAATTTAATAAAATAAATGCTATATTCTTAAGTTCTCAGTGTTTCTACATACAACTAAAAGTCTCCCTTTTGCGCACTGCACTTTATTAATTTTTTTCGAGCTACGAGCGCGGATTCTGACGAAAAAAAGCTGAGCCGGGGCGGCCGAAACGCGCGCTTCGACGCAGGGATCTCTCAAATCCACCCGAAGCCGGACGGACTCTTTGGCCTTCCTGCCGAGGTGACGGCGGTAGCAAGGTCGGCGACTTCTTGAGCCGCGGGAGATAGACAGGCATCAGGCATACCATTGGCAGGTGGCGTGTGACGTCAAGTCTGACGAGCACCGACGTCAACGACAAGTGGAGAAGGCGAGGAGGCAAGTCGTGAATGTGGCTTGGCCAGCTTGGCCGGTGTCCAAACAGACATTCGACCGACGACTCCCGGACGGTTCAATTTTGACGACTTTTGCTGGAGTCGTGTGGTTTGTAGTAGCCTGTTTGGACAGGCCTTTACGCTGTCAAAGCTGCTGGCGCGAGCGCGTGGCTTCATCTATGCTTTTGTTTGCGCGAGAAGATGTGCAAATGATCAGCGAGATCAAGCCTCACGTTCGCGCCAGTGGCACTGACGGCGTTACACTACTAAGTATGAAACAGAGTATAGAGTCTATATTTGATTGGCGTTCAAGCGTTGGAAACTGAGAAAGTGCACTATCACTTAATTTCACGTCGAACAGGCTGGTTGTTTGGAGCCTGTATGCTTTGAAAGCGAGCTGGGCGGCCTCTTTCCGTGCCTCGATTTCGTAAAATTTTCTCCAGATCGTCAGGGGGCGGCCAAGCGGCCGCACGCTCCCGTAAAGTTTCAAGAAGCTTCTTTTTCACACAACAGGGATCAGGCACAAGCACACCCTTCCATTTTCCGCAGTGCATCATCCGCCTAGACGTAACGTATAATGTTGAAAGAAGGCCGATCGAGCACTTCCGGTTGCCGAAATCCCGGAGCTGGGAAGCGCGATTCAGACAATTGTTGCAAAGTTCAGTATTGTAAATACACTGCAAACAATTTTCTAAGGATTTTTATTCCTTGGGGGGGGGGGGGGGGGGGGTTGATTTATAGGGATTCTGTTCACCTCCTGTTTGACTGGAGAGCTTAAATTCCGTTCACACACTTGCGACAGTTAAAGGCCTTAAGACCTCTTAAAATAT
>JAZHYW010053168.1:0-27030 GCA_037355805.1 Ixodes ricinus | reverse complement strand
TCAATTTAACGGTTCAGACCGGTTCGAACCGGTTCGAACCGGTTTGAACCGTTATTTTTTGCTCCCGGAACTGAACCGGAACCGAACCGAAAGCCGTAAACCCGAACCGGAACCGAACCGATAAAAATTTCGGTTCGACACTCTGGATGTAACACGCGAAAATGCGCCGATGTCGTGTTCGCGCTAACAGTGTCACGATGTGTACACACCGCGACACCGGCGGTTTTTGCATTTTGCTCAAACAGCGTGTCAAGAGATGCAAAATATTAACACCTTGGTTGGGACCTCAGATAAGCCCGTTTTACCACATAAGTAATTGCGAAAACAGTGTAATTTGTCAATGTACGATAGGAAAATTTGGAACTGACTCTTTCGTACTAAATCTGTCACGCCGTGTACATCATCGTCAATGCAGGGGGGGCGGGGATGAGGGGGGGGGGCTCCAATTGACATTGCTACAGAACTCGGGCGGAGGGGAGGGTAATTAGGGAAACCCTCAACACACCCCCCCCTACCCCCGTGGGTGCGCCGCTGCGGAAGACTGTACACACCGCCACACTATTACCGTAAATGCGATCATAGGCGGCGGTTTTTTCACTTTGCTTGGACAGTGTATTTAGGGACACAGGGTGTTGACACCTAGGTTGGTGCATCAGATGAGCACTTTTCACCGCATAGGAAATTTTGGTAATAGTGTGTCATGACTCGAGCGAGTCAATGACTCGCTCGTGCCGTGTACATCGCCAGTGCAACGGCGAGGGGGGGGGAGAAGGAAGGGAGGGGGCGATTAATTTATTTATCCTTAAAGGTGATCGGTGCGGACATTACGTTAAAAAAATATTGAAAATACGCACAAAACTATTTTTCACGGAGCCCTAGGGGGGTTATGACACCTCCCCCCCCCCCCCCGTGGGTTTTCCACTTCCTAACATCGTGAAACTGTCGATCACCATCATCTATAGACACCCCCAACCACCGTGCCCCCAAGCAAGAAAATAAAGGTTTCAATCACTCATCACACGCAGCCATCTAGAAACACAACTCCGTTGTTGAGCAGATAAAGGGATCGCATGCATGCGCATTTGCCAGCCGCTTTTGCTTACGCCTTTGTCAGTTGTTTCTTTTTTATATAGAAAGCTTCGATTAGTTTCCTTTGCATCTTCTCATTCCCTCTCCTAAGAAACCTTGTGAGCTCTAACATTAATTCGCAGCCACGCGGCCGATGTTTTAATGAAAGAGCGCTCGAACACAAGCTGCCGTACGCAATAATTGGGGTGGGCATCTTGTGCAGCACTGCAAACGATGTGGGTGTGAGCCAATGTTAGAGCTCACAACGTTTTTTAAGAGAGGGAATGAGAAGATGGAAAGGAAAATTATCGAAGCTTTCTATATAAAACAGAAACAACTGACAAAGGCATAAGCAGGCCATCCTTTAATTGCTGAACAAAGAAATTGTTTTCCTTGATCGCTGCGTGTGATGAGTTATAAGAACCTTTATCTTGTTGCTTGGGGGTCTCTATAGGTGATGGTGATCGACAGTTTGATGATGTTTGTCGTTCCATTGAATCAGTTCGATGTTGGCGCTTGTCCAAGTCGTACGTGTGCCTTTTTCGTCCTACCCGAGTATCCGCCGAGGCCTTAATTCTTACGAGCCGAAGTCGAGTCCTCCCGCAGTTCTCGTGTCAATCCATGAGCTGCGCTTGACTGTCACCAGGCAGGTGGGTTCGATCCCACAATCATGCCACAAAGCTTTGCGAAGGCAAGACTGAATGTAATAGTCCACTCTTATGCTCGCAATTTCACCACGACAAGAAAGCTTTTGAATCAGTGGGAATCTGTGCTAGTATATTTGGGCCAGACTATAGACGCTTAAAACACGCGCCAGATTGAGCCGCCATGGCCGACCTTCTTTTGTCTTACCGAGATGCCGAGTCAATGAAACGGGAATTGACGAGCCTCAACAAAAGCCTACGCCGCGGAATCTGACACAGTAACACCTAAAATTGCAATGACCAGTCCTGCTCTGGTAATCGTAAAGCGAAGCGAACCAAATAAGAGGGAACAAAAACTAAAGCTCTGTTATGGCGGCGCCCATGCACAGCTGCCTGAAAGGGTCTATACTCCGTTTCACGATGATTTGTTAAACTGTGGAAGCTGCGGCCTCCGCGACAGAAAAAGAGCGCCGGAGCAAGGCACGTGATAACACTCCATGGTCGAGGCCATGGGGGCCTCGTTAACACCACAGCAACAACACCGTCCGCGACAAAAAGTAGTTCTAGGCTTCTTTTACATCTAACGGCCATTGAGCTTGCGCACTTCAATCTCTAACCAGAAGACACGAAAAATCAAGAATAAGAAATCACAAATTTATGAGTCTCTATAATATTTAAACCAAAAACGTGCCGTCATATCCATATACGCTCCCAATTTTTTTCCTCGTAGCGTTGTGGCGGTTGGCAATCTACCGGGGGAAAGCGCACCCGGAAAACAGTTACTCAAGCCCACGCACAGCAAAGAAAGACACTTACGCAGCGCTGCGTAAGTGTGTCTTTTGTGCGTGCGCATGAACTTGAGTAACATTCTTTGCTGGTGCGCTGTCCCCCTGTACATCATGAGCAACCAACTCTTCCGAACCTCCGTTTTAACGTTGGCGATCGCCGGCGATCGCAGCGGTGTATCCGGCTGTTTCCGCTCAAAACACCGCACTGTGACCTGGCATTATCACCCGTCACAGATTCGCGGCTCAATTTAGCGTATGGTGGTCTCATGAACTGTTCCCGAAATGCTGGCCATTCTAGCGGAGGGAAATGTTCCTGCGGTGGACATTCATCTGAATTTGGTTGGTTTCGGAGCAGACGACTGTTGGCTAGCAGACGACAGCCGGTTCCTCAGCGCCTCGCGCTTCGCATTTGACATAGTGACACAAATGCTCATGTGATGTCAGGTCAAGTGCCACGCTCCGATGCTTTTAGAGGGAGTATTCACTGGACGCCATATTTGTGGGGGCTGTTTAGAGCGCATGCTCAGAACGAGCTCACATCAATAGACTGCTAAGACCGGCACTCTTGATGGTACGGAATGCACGTTGCAAAAGAACTGTAGAAGCTCGCCGTCAGCACGCGCTCAGCATTCGCGCACAGAGATATGGCCGCCAGTGAATACTCCCTATTCGGTCGCGGGTCCCTAGCCTCCACAGTTCGCCAAGTTACTGTGAAACGGACCAGTACGTTTCTGCGAAGTCAGGAATATTCCAACCCTATATCGCTTCATGACCCCTTTAACCAATAGGGATGCCCATCAACGAATCACAAAGCAATGTCTCTCTGTATCGAATCAGTAGTGAGGATTAGATAGATTACAACATAGATTTTTGTTTTCTTAAGATATATTTAAAACAACGCTGTCGGTCTATCTGTTTGCTTGAGCATCGGATCGCAGTTTTGGGGATCCGATGCTCGAGGCAAATAGATCCAATGATGAAGCAAATGATCTATTTGCTTGAGCACTATAAATCCCTATTTAATTGTTCTCTTCAAAAGCAGATGTTAGACAGTTCCTAGAATATTTTATCCGGCAGCTTAGGCAACTGAAGCCTGCAAAGACCACCTATGCAGTTCCACTGAGGGCGCATTTAAGCTCTTTTTTCTATTATGTTCCCACTCATGTGAGGAACGAAAACAACTATCTTCATACAAAAAGCCTAAAGAAAAGCAGTTCAGTTTCAACATGTTTTTAAGCCGTCTTAAAGAACGCCGGATAGTTATTTCAGTTATCATTTATTCAGAAGTCCCGTATAAAACTTGGCTGAAAGGGAGCAGACGCTCTAACAGACGTCATGCCCTTTTCTCTGCTCTTACTGTGGATGACATGCGGATGACATCTCCGAAACAAAGTATACAACACACAGTCTTTTATAATCTCCAATCGGTTTCGGAAGCTTCAGAAGAAGCGAACGCCTTCCGACATTCTGAAATATAAAACACGGTCATTATTGTCACGAAAAATAGGTGAAGAGGGTAAGTAAAACTGAACAAAATAAACGTTTAATTGTACAGACTTGTGCCCAAATTAAAAGGAAATAACAGCACGTCGGAGGCGTCGAGTGTCGGCGATACAACAGGGTCGACGCAAGCGATTACTGACTGTGTAAGGCCACGCGGGGCTCCTTTTATAGCACTCTTCATTCTGTACTCGAACATTCCATTCTGTACTAGAACATCCTGTTCTAGAACTAATCACAACCTACTAGAAGTTTCTGGAAGCATCGTCTTAAAAGTAAATAAAAACATCTGCCGGTCCCAGGATTCAAACCCGGGACCTCTGTGTGACAGTTGGTCGCGGTGCCCACTGAGTTACCGCTATTTGTTTTTTTATTGCCATGGGTTACCGCTAAGTACGTGGCATTACTCGAGCATTTGAAAACGCACCGTCCCGATGCGCTTCAAAGCAAAACAAAGAAACCGAATGGCAGACTACACACATTTGTAAAACACAGTCCTAACTAGCGTAGCGTGGGCACACAGTTCAGAGTCCAATCGAGCGTAGTACGGCTTGAGGCGCACGGCGTGGACTGCTTCGGGTGGCGGAGGGCGTCGTATTAATGGTCGAGCTCCGTCAGGAAGCACCTCGTAGTTTAAGTCCCCGAGACGGCGAAGAACCTTGTAGGGTCCAATGTAACGCTTGAGAAGCTTCTCGCTGAGCCCACGTCGCCGAATTGATGTCCAGACCCATACTCTGTCCCGGGGTGATAGTGGACGTCACGCCGGTGAAGATTGCTCCGGCTGGCGTCGACATGTTGCTGGTCTTGAATCCGTAGTCTGGCCACCTGGCGAGCCTCTTCAGCCCGTTGAGCAACCAGCTGGGAGTCATCGCTCCCGTCGTTTACTGGCTCGTGCGGCAACATGGAGTCTAGCATAGTCGTCACCTTCCGGTCATACACCAGCTGGAAGGGCGTCACCCCTATGGTCTCTTGCACTTCCGTGTTGTAGGCAAAAGTAACCGTAAGGCAGCACTTCGTCCCAGGTTTCGTGCTCCATGTCGACGTACATAAAGACCATGTTGGCGATTGTTTTGTTGAGCCACTCCGTCAACTCGTTGTCTGCGGATAGTTTGCAGTTGTTCGACGGTAGTCAGTGTGGCTTAAACGAAGGATCTCTGGGGTCAACTGCGCCATGAACGATGACCCTCGGTCTGTAATCATGACTTCGATGGCACCAGGCCGGAGGACGATGGATTGGATGAAGAACTTGGCGACTTCGGCAGCAGTCCCCGACGGACGGGCTTTCGTCTCGGAGTAACGTGTAAGATAATCTGTTGCGACGATTATCCAGCGGTTTCTCATCGTTGACGGTGGAAAAGGACCCAGCATATCCATTCCCATTTGCTGGAACGGTTTGGATAGAGGGGTAATCGGCTGAAGGAGGAAGGCTGGCTTTGACGGAGGTTTCTTGTGTAGCTGGCACTAGCAGCACGATCGTGTGTCGAGATGGACGGTCTTCGGAAGCTTGGGCCAGTAGTATTTTTCACGTATTCGGGCTAGTGTCCGACTGTAACCGAGGTGTCCTAAAGTCGGGTCGTCGTGGCAGGCTTGAAAAATCTCCTCTCGAAGGCTGGTAGGGAGTACCAGAAGCCACAGCGAATCACTAGTTCCGAAATATTTCTTATAAGTATACCTTGTCGAATAGCGAAGGTCGGCAGGGCTCGTGAAAAGACACGAGGAACGGTACCTCCTCGTCCTTCCAGATGCTCAATCAGGGCGCGCAGCTTCGGATTGTGTCGTTGAAGTCCTGCTATGTCGTCGGTGTCCAGGGCGCCTGGGAAACACTCGTCGTCATCGTTGTCGGCACAGCCTGACGTTTCGACGGGGGCTCTGGACAGGCAGTCGGTGTCACTATGTTTCCGTGCTGACATGTAGACCACGGTCATGTCGAATTCTCGCAGTCGAAGACTCCATCGAGCAATGCGTCCTGAAGGGTCTTTGAGATTTGCAAGCCAACGGGGCAAGTGGTGGTCTGTGACCACGCGGAACGGATTCACGTATATATACGGACAAAACTTTGTGATCACCTATATGACCGTGAGACATTCTTTTTCCGTCATGGAGTAATATTTCTCCGCCTTCGACAGTGTCCGAGTAACGTAGGCAATGACTAGCTCCGTGCCTTCCTGTAACTGTACCCGCGCCAAGTCCGGAGTTACATGCATCCGTGTGAATTTCGGTTTCGGCGTACTGGTCCAAACGTCGCAGGATCGGAGGTGTCTGAAGTCTTCGCTTCAGCTCGTCGAACGCCCGCTTTTTTCTTCTGTCCATTGAAACTTCACGGCGTCTTTTGCAAGATCTGTGAGGGGCGCTAAAATTTTATTGAAATCTTGAATAAAGCGCCTGTAGTACGCGCACAGCCCCAGGAATCTGCGGATGGTCTTCTTGTCCGATGGTCGAGGAAATTCGGCTACGGCGGATGTCTTCGCATGGTCATGGAGTACTTCTTCGCTACTGACGACATGGCCAAGGATCTACAGTTCACTGTAGGCCAAGCGGCACTTCGTTGGCTTGAGTGTGAGCTTTGCGGTCTTGATGGCTTGGAGCACGGCCCTAAGCCATTTCAAGTGCGCGTCGAAGTCCTGCGAAAATAAGACGACGTCGTCCAGCTGAACCAGGCAGCTCCGCCACTTCAGTCCCTTTAGCAGGGTATTCATGACCCGCTGGAAAGTCGCCGGCGCCATACAGAGTTCGAAAGGCATCACCTTGAACTTCTAGAGACCATCGGGCGTGACGAAGGCAGTCTTCTCGCGGTCTCGTTCATCGACCTTAATGTGCCAGTAGCCACTCTTCAATTCCATCAACGAAAAGTATCGGGTGTGGCGTAAACAGTCGAGGATGTCATCTATGCGCAAAGCAGATAGACGTCTTTCTTTGTAAAAGCGTCTAGTCGCCTGTAGTCTATGCAGAACCTAAGAGTTCCGTCCTTCTCTTCACCAAGGCTACTGGAGAGGCCCACGGACTGTTTGGAGCCTGGATAATATCGTCGTCCAGCATTTCTTGGACTTCTTTCTCTATGTTTTCCCTCTCCTTCACCGAAACTTGGTACGGCGAGAGATGAATAGGGGGTACGTCATCGTCAGTAACAATTCGATGCTTCGCAATCGCTCTTTGGCATTGCCTTCACGATGTGGCGAGGCACTCACTGAACTCATTGAGAACGTCAGTCAGCTGTCGTCGCTGTGCGGCTGGGAGGGACGGGTCGGTGTCGATCTCTGACGGCGTACTTCTCTTGTGCTGCGTCGGAGAGGTGTCTTCTGAGATCACGGCGATCGCGGCTGAGTCCTGAATTTCCTCGACGTAGCCCACAGCTGTACCCTTTGTCAGGTGTTGCGACTCTTGCCGGAAGTTCGTGACAAGGGCTGCGGTACGCCCGTCCTTTAACTCGGTTACGGGACTTGCAATGCCAATCCCGCGTCCAAGGAAAGTTGGACACTTCCGTACTAGGACATTCTGTTCTATAACTTACCACAACCTCCACGAAATTTCTAGAAGCATCGTCTTAGGAGTAAATAAAACATCTGCCGGTCCCAGGATTCGAACCTGGGACATCTGCGTGACAGTCGGGCGTGGTGCCCACTGGGCTACCGCGCCCGTTGAAACTTCTTCTGCCCGTTGAAACTTCTTCTGCCCATTGAAACTTCACGGCGTCTTTCGCAAGATCTGTGAGGGGCGCTAAAATTTTATTGAAATCTTGAATAAAGCGCCTGTAGTACGCGCACAGCCCCAGGAATCTGCGGATGGTCTTCTTGTCCGATGGTCGAGGAAATTCGGCTACGGCGGATGTCTTCGCAGGGTCAGGGAGTACTTCTTCGCTACTGACGACATGGCCAAGGATCTACAGTTCACTGTAGGCCAAGCGGCACTTCGTTGGCTTGAGTGTGAGCTTTGCGGTCTTGATGGCTTGGAGCACGGCCCTAAGCCATTTCAAGTGCTCGTCGAAGTCCTGCGAAAATAAGACGACGTCGTCCAGCTGAACCAGGCAGCTCTGCCACTTCAGTCCCGTTAGCACGGTATTCATGACCCGCTGGAAAGTCGCCGGCGCCATACAGAGTTCGAAAGGCATCACCTTGAACTTCTAGCGACCATCGGGCGTGACGAAGGCAGTCTTCTCGCGGTCTCGTTCATCGACCTCAATGTGCCAGTAGCCACTCTTCAATTCCATCAACGAAAAGTATCGGGTGTGGCGTAAACAGTCGAGGATGTCATCGATGCGCAAAGCTGATAGACATCTTTATTTGTAACAGCGTCTAGTCGCCTGTAGTCCATGCAGAACCTAAGAGTTCCGTCCTTCTCTTCACCAAGGCAACTGGAGAGGCCCACGGACTGTTTGGAGCCTGGATAATATCGTCGTCCAGCATTTCTTGGACTTCTTTCTCTATGTTTTCCCTCTCCTTCACCGAAACTTGGTACGGCGACAGATGAATAGGGGTGCGTCATCGTCAGTAACAATTCGATGCTTCGCAATCGTTCTTTGGCATTGCCTTCACGATGTGGCGAAGCACTCACTGAACTCATTGAGAACGTCAGTCAGCTGTCGTCGCTGTGCGGCTGGGAGGGACGGGTCGGTGTCGATCTCTGACGGCGTGCTTCTCTTGTGCTGCGTCGGAGAGGTGTCTTCTGAGATCACGGCGATCGCGGCTGAGTCCTGAATTTCCTCGACGTAGCCCACAGCTGTACCCTTTGTCAGGTGTTGCGACTCTTGCCGGAAGTTGGTGACAAGGGCTGCGGTACGCCCGTCCTGGAACTCGGTTACGGGACTTGCAATGCCAATCCCGCGTCCAAGGAAAGTTGGACACCTCCGTACTAGGACATTCTGTTCTAGAACTTACCACAACCTCCACGAATTTTCTAGAAGCATCGTCTTAGGAGTAAATAAAACATCTGCCGGTCCCCGGATTCAAACCTGGGACATCTGCATGACAGTCGGGCGCGGTGCCCACTGGGCTACCGCTAAGCACGTGGCAATATCCGAATTGCCGTATGTCGACACACATAAGAAGTTAGTCTTGCGTACCTTTGTTCCTCTTATAGTTTTCTAAATACATGTGTGGGATTTATTGACTCCGTCATTTTCCTGCTGGCGTGAAAATTGCCGCTAAAGACAAAACAAAAAAACCTCTTAAAGGGCAACTCCGCTCAATTCCGAAAAATTTAGGCTTACATGTGATTCCATTTCACAAAGCACTACTAAACAGCTCTACGTCTTCGAATTCGCGAAATGTGAAATATTATTTGTGTAATCTTAATTTAAACATCAGCTGATACCGAAACCGAAACTTCGGTTGCGTCAGGCAACATTGGCCTCGTGTTGTCAGAGTCATGGCCACGTCACGTCGAACCACGTGGTCTTGTGACGTTCGTGGGGGCGAGGAACAGGACACGCGACGCGGGCAGGTCGCTTCGGATGGCGTGGACGGTGATGGCCCGGGGGAGAGGGGGAAGGAAAGAAGACGAAAGAGGAGAGGGGGAGCGGAGAAACAGACCGATAAGCGCGCAGGGCAAACTAGCGCATCAGCGTTACGGTGATCACGTGGACGCCCTTGAGCCAACACCGGGAGGAGAAACTCATGACGTCATCGTTCAATTTCGCTCTGAGAAGTAAAAACAAACAAAACGCGAGAATGACGTAGTCATTCCTTTGGCGTAGTGGTTCAACGTTGGCCGCTCCAACTCCGTCGCATTGACTGCGCTGACGATTGCGCCTCACGTCGCACGCTAGAGTTGGCAGATTTCGGCGACTTGGCTCATTTGAAAGTTTGCTGGCCAGTTTATGAAATATATAGACGGAGATAGATCGTAATATTTGACATGGGGTCTTCCTATATGATACTGAACAGGGCTGCATAGTTTTCTAAATATCAAAAATGAAGCGGAGTTTCCCTTTAAAGAGTCAATAAAGCTGTACCGGTTTATGTCAGAGCTGCAAGATTTGTGTCAACGCTTAACGTGTTCTTTTTGTGTGAACAACAAACACCAGGCATTGTGTGTGTTTTTTTTTGTTCTATGAACATTTTAATTAGGCATTGAAAGAATTTAATATATCAGTGACTCTTGAAAAATACGAAGTTTTGTTATCAAGTCATGAATTCTCATAATAAAAAAATATGCTTTTCACTTCTAGGACGCCATGGAAAAGCCTGTGTACAGAATGGTAGACGGCTACTATCGTTGCTGGGTCAGTGACGAAACAACAATACGTTCAGCGCTGAACTACGTGCCAGAGCCTGAAGACGTGTTCATCGTCAGCTACCCGAAATCTGGCAATACATGGCTCAATCACATCGCCTACAACATCATCAACGACCGTGCACCGCCAGCAAACTGGATGGACTATAACCGGGAGATACCTTTTCTGGAAAAGCACGGCGCGGAGGCCACGAGAGGAATGCGAAGACCAGGATTCATCAAGACCCACATGCCTTTCCACCTGCATCCGTACTCCAGGGGTGCCAAGTACGTCTGCATCTGCCGAAATCCGTATGACTGTTGCGTATCGTTTTACCACCACACCAGGAGCATACCGTTCTATCTATTCAGCGACGGGACGTTCGACGAGTTCTTAGAAATGTTCATGGCGGGAAAGGTTGACTGTGGAGATTATTTCGACCATCTGCTGTCCTGGTACAATCATCGCAATGATCCAAACGTTCTTTTTGACCTACGAAGACCTCAAAGAGGACACCGCTAACTGGGTGATGAAGATCGCAGACTTTCTCGGAGATGCTTACGGGAAAAAGCTACGAGCCGATAAAAAAGCCCTGGAAAACGTTCTGAGCAGAACAAGCTTTGAAGCTATGAAGGAACACGTAAACGTGGCGCAAAGAAAGTTTGTTGTTGAGCAAAGTTTGGTTCCGGAAGATCAAAAACCCGAGAAGGTGAAGCGCGCGATGAAAGTCATGGGAAATAGAGTGCCCAACATTAATCAAGCATCTCGGAATTTTGTACGTAAGGGTGTCGTCGGAGACTGGAAGACGCACTTCTCCGCGGAGCAAGCGGTGCGTTTAAAGGAGCACATTGCGGTGAAAACGCGTGGCTCTGATGTCATGGGCTTATGGAAGAAACTTCAACTGCCGTAAAGACAGTTGTACTGCCGTAAAAACGGTACAAAGAGCTAATTCTGAATATTGTTCACATTTAAGAAATAATAAAAAAAGAGAAAAATAATGAAGTACAACAATCCCCCTTCCTTTCTTTTCTTTTTCGCGGTCTTTTTTAAAGCTAGGGCACAGTCATGTGCACTTTGTTGGTGCCAGAAACATCGAGGCATTCTAGGTACTCGTATGTGAAGAGATGAGTGAAGGATTTATACGGACAAACTTTTTTAATCGGAAAGAGTCCTACGCAACCTATAGCCAGCGTTTTGAATTTCAACAACTAACGTCCATCTTACGTCTAAAAAACACGTCACGTTTAAGTATTTTCGTAGTAATCTTGTTAAAAACAGTACACACTATCTGACTGGAGCCTCCCTTGGCAACCTGGTGTGCGCACCTTCCACCCAACAGATCGCCAGGAAGAGAATACGAAAATATGCATTCTTCCCTCGACTTATCCTGCCAATCACATAAATTTTATTATCTCCATAGGCTGTGTTCCGAAATTTACTCGACCCGACTCCGGAGTAAAGGTGTCGTATTGTGGCGTTTCAAAAGTACTTGCACTTACTCGATGACGTCCGTACTCGCGTTCCAGAAGCGGGTTGCCTACTCCAGTAATTCCTCACGCTACCCTCCTCGATTGGGAGGTAATGTGGGTTCAAATCGAGTAAATGTGTCACGTGATCTGTTCGCTGTTCGTAGCCTTTTTTCTGCGCCGACAGCCGTCAGAGCTCGCTTGCTCTGTTTGCTGGGGTAGCGGACGTTTGAAATGCCAAAGAATGAGGCGCAGCCATTTACGTTCGGTTATTGCGGTTTTTTTGTTTTCAACGCGGGAATTGACTGCATCACATCCAGACCGTGCACTTTCCCCGGGAAGGTACACCTGTTGTTATTATCAGAGTGCGAGCGTAAACAGATGCTTCTCCGGATCCTCGTCCTCGGCGTTGGAGGGAATGCCGTATTCTCACGTTCAAGGCTGAAAATGTTCAAACGCAGTAAGAGATGTAGAAATATTTTTGTTTCCCCCAGAGTGTGCGTAATGAGAGGATAACGCTTGTAAAGCAGTGCATGCTTCGAAGATTTTATGTATATAATCAGTCAACAACCCCTCCTCATCTCCCTCCCCAAGAAACGGCCGATATCGGTTCGGAAGTTTCTTTGTGCTTTTTAATCATAATCGCGTCAAAGCGAACGTAAGTTACATATCACTGTTCAGAGAGCCCACTGAGATGTACCGCTACACTGTGTGGAAGCAATTTCTACAAAACGGCGGAGCAAATTACGATGTGTGGAACATATGCGTTTAAGGCACCTGGACTGTATTTACAGCGATCGTGCTGATTAATAAGAACAAATATTTGGTGTCTCACTGAAAGGAGTAAGTAATTTTGAGATCAATATACAGCCCAGAAGGAAGGTGAGCAAAAGGAGCAGTTGGAGCCACCTCAGAAATCATCGCGTCGTCATTAATATGTGCTTTCTCCATGGTCAAAAGAGATCGTTTGCTATTTTCTGCCATCGCTGCTTTGTTTTCTTTTTGCCGTAGCCCAAGACGAAGCCAATCCGCGTAATATCTAGGGGATTATCCCGGCCGTTCCAAATCGAGTCGCGGACCATTTGCTCGCGATGTCACGTGGTATTGCCAGCTGACGTAGGAGACAGGTTACTCGTTAAAGATTTGGAACATAGCCATATTGCCAACCTCTATTGTGCCTCGGAATTTTTAACACTCAATATCTTTATTAAGTCAGTCGCGCCGGCAATTACAGGGTGAAAACTAATTATCTTTATTGTAGTAGGCTGGATCGCGGATGGGGAGCCCGTCGGTGGCACCAGCTGCGGCTATTACTTGACACCTGGCAATACACGCAAGTCTAGGGGAGAAATACGCAAAATTATGAATGTTGAAGCTTTTACGCGGTGCTCGAAGGCGAGTATTTTATGATGTTCTGCGATCATTGTATTGGGTGTTTTTGGATCAAATCGGTAATTTTCAAGTTTTCGAACGCCGACCCAAAAAAATCACACGTGCCAGAGCACCCGCGGTTGAACTTGCAAGCTTGCTCTCGTAGTAAAGTAAACAAAGGATCTTGCCGTCAATAACACCGTCTTCGGGGAAGCCCAAGAGTTGATGAACGTCGAAAAAGTTCCCTCTTGAAAGCGGCTTTCCGGGAGTGAGCGAATTCCGCGTAGCAAATCTTCAAGCTTGTCGTTTGCTAAACCCAACTCATCGAAACCGCCAGCGACTCCGCGGTAACTCTAAGCAACTCTTGTCTCATTTAGCTGCCCTACATTTTTCGCCCAGGGAGTCACTCTTGACCACAAAACAGTTATTTATAAGAACTGTGAGGGCTGTCGGTTTTAATGTTTGTGCAGAAGCTATTTGACCGACCTCCCGAAAAGCAGCCAGACAAATTCATTGTCGGCAACAGTTTAGAAGCGGGGAAGCGGCACTTTTGCCTCGTTTTCGCAAAAGAGACTCATGCATTAGCTGGCGTCAAGTGATGGCTGCCGGTGGTGCCACTTGACCCCAGTAACACAAGCTTCGATCCGCGATCCAGCCTACTACAATAGATATCAGTGCTGAAAACCTTTATAACATATTGTCGCAAATGGAAAAGGCTCAAGCCGCGCAAAATGAAAATGAGGGTTTAATCGGCGAACTTGTGCCAGGAACAATAGAAAGAATAAGCGTCGAAACGGCGGCGGCGAGAGTGAGTCGGCAAGGTCACGCTCGGCTGCTTATCTTCTGCACTCGGTGTATCTGATGTTCGACCTAGAATGTTCGGGAGGCGTATTGCGTATTCGTAAACGGTAAGCTATAAGTGGGATGGCAACGCCGCTCGTGCCGGATTGGCTGGTCTGAAAGAGGACTCGGCGCCGTCACACAGAGCGACGCGCGCTTGCTACGCCGGTCAAAAGGCCATGCACGTGTTTTACTGGGGTGAGTTTTCACCTAGTCCCCCCCTTCCCTTCGTCAGCAACGTTGCGCAGTTGTATCACTAGGGCGTGTGAATGAGACGTGAAGGAAAAGACCGTAGAAAAAAGAAGCGCTTGTTGTCAACAAGTACCCATCTACGGTGTCTGCGTAAGGTCTTCTATTGCCTTGAGGAGACATTTAGCAGATTATTGCCTTAATGTAAATCAAATGAATAAACAAAAGAATGCTCAAACCCTGCGAGTTTTGCGCCGTGGCATTACCTCGGGGAGGGTCAGCTTTCAGATCTTCGACCAGCACTGTAATTATGCTTTTTCTAGTAGCTCTCAGGATTCATACTTAAAATTAACATTCCTCGCCAGTCACCGAGAATCTAGCAGCAGCTTTCGCGCATGTAGCATTTCCAGCAGAGCGTAAGGAATAGGGCATAGCAGGCTAAACGGTATTTCCAGACGATTTGCGCTTTCGCTTTTTCTTTGTCAATTTCTCCAGCTTGCTTTGACCAGGGTCTATATACTCGTTGGCAACTTTATGTGGCATTTCCACAGAGGGGAAGATAGCACCCCTCCACAGCTTTGATCGGCGCTCAAGCGTGCTCTCCCGTACCTTTGATTGCTTGCATAGCTGAAGAACGTTGTCCCATAGTATAGCAGTGACACATCCTACGGCCGCGCCGTGACGCTTACAGCCTACTATGGGCCAGTGCCGCACTCTAAGAAATCCCTGCGTGCCTACTTACCTACAAAACACTTAAAGAGCCAATCTCTGCAATATACGAAATCAGCATAGCGAATGATGAGGCGGAACCTCCCTTCAGACCTCAAAATGAAGTCTGCGCTGTGGCACTGCGCAATGCAAAGCGTCATGCTTCTATTGCGCAATGCCACAGCGCAGACTTAATTTTGATGTCTAAACAGATGTTCCGCGTTATCATTCGCTGAGCTGATTTTGTAGATAGCAGAGATTGGCTTTTCGAGTGTTTTCCAGGTAAGTAGACACGCAGGCATTTCTTAGAGTGTGCTTTGGAAACACAGGTGTTATCAAGTCTCACTGAAGATGCCGTAAAACAGCGTAGCAAGCACATATCCAGTCCGGCCTCCGAAAGCCTTGGCGCACAAAACTCTCCTCCGGCCCTTCTTAACGCTAGTTTTCCCAGCAGAAGGAGCGTATAGCTCAGCTTTTCAAGATATACAAAAGACGGTGCTGATGCAGATCCTATTGAAAAAAAAACAGCACGAGCTGGTCCCAGCATCCCAGCTTCATGCTGGGTTATTGCTCCAGCATGCCCAGCTTGCCGTGCTGTTCAAGCTGGTTGGATGCTGGGTCGTGCTGGGTGAATGGTGGGTCATGCTGGTTAGGCCGGTCGACTTCCCCACTAGTGTTACCAGTTTAAATTAATACACAGGATAAACAAGTCAAACTCTTCTGAACAGCCAGCTCGGCATCTAACTTATTATTTTCGTATTCGCGGCCTGCTCACATGAGCTCGGATGCAACACATCATCTGCGCTGACACAGTACTAACCGACGAACAGACAGTGGTTCTCGGTGGAAAACAAACAATGATATTAAAACTAGATTGCTTAGCTCTCAACTCGAAAAATACTAGACACGCCAAAACAGGCCATAACAATAAAAAATACGACACGGGTGAAAGAAGCGTACCTGGGTCCCGACAGTAATGGGGGCGAATCGGTTTTTGAGTAGTCGGCAGAGGCGATAAAATTTGTGTGGCTTGGATGGCAGTGGCGATCCTCCTCGGCACCACCGTCATTCACGAGCACACAAATATTTGAAGACACGAAACAACGCCTCAGTCGGGCGTCCGACTTCTTCCCGCGCTGAACGGACTGCCGCTCGCTGCCTCCTCAAATTCCACTTCGCTTGCACCGTCGTTCAAGTAGTGTCCAAACAACGCGCACACAGCCGTCCCTTCGAAAATCTGCCCAAGATGGACCAACGTGTCTCAAATTCTCCGTTCCTACCACTCTCTCTCTCTATTTTCTCGCACACAAAGTAATCTGGCAGCGCGCCTGAAGCGCCCGCGGTCGTCGACCAAAACGAGAGGACAAAGAACAGGACATGGCCTCGTCCCCGCCCCAGCCGACCTTGGCGCGCGCGTTCCCAGCAATACCACTTCGACAAACTCTAGCCGACCTTGGAGTGCGCGCTCCCAGCAAGACCAGCTTGACCAGCTCGAATTAGCTTGGGTCAGATTCAAAACCAGCTCGAACCAGCTTGACAAGCTTGAACCAGCTCAAGTACCACCTTGCCCACCTGCAGTGCCAGCTTGAGCCAGCTTGAACCAGCTTGAACCTGCTTGACCAGCTTGAACCAGCTTGACAAGCTTGAACCAGCTTCAGTGCCAGCTCGAACCAGCTAAAGCACCAGCTTGCCCAGATGCACTGCCAGCTCGAACCAGCTTGAACCAGCTTGACCAGCTCGAACCAGCTTGATTACTACCCAGACCAGCTCGAACCAGCTCGAACCAGCTTAAAAACCAGCTAAACCAGCTTGACCATCTTGATTTTCTTGCTGTTTTTTTCCATAGGGGAGCCGTTCATGACGCTGATAGTAGCATCATAGACGACCATGACGACATTATAGTGAGCATTCACTGGCGGCCATAGCTGAGTCTGCGGATGCAGCATCGCGCGCTCTGCTCAGTAAGGCCCAGGCGGTCCGACCAGACTGCCAGGGCGTTACCATCTAAAACCTTCATCGGTCAGCTCGCAAGGTCACCTCGGCTCGCTTGGCAGTGGTTTTTGCGACGATTGGATAAACGCTTCCTCCTCACCTTGTATATTATATTGTCACATAAACACCACCCTCTAGACGCGGCACCGCGGACCTCCATAGCTTTCTGCGGTGCCGCGGCTGTACTGACTTAATAAAACTTATTAGTATTACTAATATTGATTGCTCAAACGTTAATAGTGTGCACGTGGTATAGAGCTCGTATTTTCGTATCTGAGAAGGCTGAGGCACGCGAGCGCGAATAGGGGGAATCCATGGGACGCCATATTCTTGGACGTTGTTCGCAGCACATGTACAGAATTAGCTCCCATTTATTGTCTTCCAAGAAGAGCGATCTCGATTGAGTGGAATGGATGTTGAACGCTTGTCCTGGTGCTTCCCTCGCAGACATATGACGCCACCCGCGCGTTTGATCGCCTTGAGCACCGATGAAAGCTGTGCACGCGCTTTGTTCGCGTCCTCCGCGTCCTCTTAAATGTCAGAAAAAGGTGTCCTCTAGTATCGTTCTGGGCCTGCGCTGTGAGCAGTGTCCAAATATATGGCGCCCCACTCCCCTCGGAAGTGCTTTCTGTGCCTTTACTAAGACGCGTGGAACAAAATTCCACTGCGGCGAAAAGGCCGAAGCCGTGAAAGCCCTGCCGATACTAGTCATGGCGAGACGGTGTCCTAGAAACAGTTGAGAGAAAAGAAAAACGCGAAAAAGGACAGAATGAAAAGGATAAGTAAAATAAGACAAAGATATTACGAAGGATACAATGTAATTTGAAGTCTCAAGCGAATGACGATACCAAGGAAATCGAACACCCCTTAACCCTTTACTGCACCTTCCTGAATTTTTGCAACGTAGCAATAAACGACCATAAAAATACCTACAAAATGTATTTAGTGCCGGCTCCGCACGTCGTTGCATTTGCGCAACATAGAGCCGCGAGGTGAGCAGTCCAGTACTGCCATCTGTACTCAGGCGGCGAAACTGCTCCCTGAAAAGCATGACAGCCACCATGTGAACGTCCAACTGGTCACACGGGTAAGTCTTGGCTACTGTATATAACTTCCTATACAGTGTATTGCAAAACAAAATATTTTCCACTCGACTCTATGTCGTCCTGATTACGTAAATACTACAAACATTAAGATTATCGACGAAGTTTGTTTTTGGAAGCAAGAAATAGCTTTGTTGTAGAGATGGAACAATGTGCACGATGGTGTTCTTTCTTCGTAGAGCAGACACGATGAACCCTAAACGGTTTTACAGCCGTGAAATTCCTCCATACAGCAAGGACAGCGAGCTATCCAGCAGTGACGATGACTCTGACTGTAAGTTGATGTTTTTCTGGAAACCCAAGTTTTTCTCGTAGATAAAAAAACATTGAAAAGCAGTGGAGGTTTTATTGACCGGGGTTTTCAGAAGAAAATCTCTGTCCTTTGTCAAGTGTGACTTTACAAAAATTGCAAAGTTGTAGGTTTGTCGGCTTAGAACCGCCAGTGAAGAATATTCGCCTATAACATGTAGACTTTCTCTTCAAGTTATTTACTTTGCCGCTCTTTGTATGCGTTGTATGAGGCGGTGTTATGTTCTGTACCCCAGGTGTCCAGCCCAGGTGTCCAGCGCGAGGACAGCGCAGCAGAGGTTGGTTGCACTATTTCTCCACGGGGGCGGTGCCGTCGGGGCCGAGATGCGCTCCGATTGCAAACCGAAACTTCAGAACCTGTCGAATTTGTGCGGTTTGTCAGAAAGCCGTAAAATGCTGCGCGCGCCTTCTATCGTTCTGCAATTTGTTGATTTAGCCTTTTTCGATGATGCTCAGCAGGATTCTAATTGAAACCATGCCCTTAAACACAATATTAAATAAGTTAATTACACAAAAATATTTAACGATTCAATTATCACGGACTTTAATAATTTTCCTAAATAGGCCCCTGGCCCAGGACCAAAACGACACAAGCCTTTCTTTGTTGCGACGAGTAGTTTTCGCAACATCGAATTTGTCCACTTTTCGTGAAACACCCTGTATATATATAGGGTTGGGCAGTATCGCGATACAAATGTATCGCGATAGTACTTCAGAAATACATTTCGTATCTGTATTTCTGTATCGCGATACATTTTTTCACCAGTATCTGTATTGCTGTCGAAATACATTTGGAATGTTTATTTCTATCGCAATACAATCAGGATGAAATGTGTTGCGCTACATTTCTGGAGAAATACTCCCACCTCCCCCCCCCCCCCTAAAAAAAAAACAAGTCTGAACGCATTTTTTTTTTTTACTTCTCGGGGCATCATGGTTAAGGAGAAGCTTGGGCATTGTTGCTATGCTGACCGGGTTTCCTTCCGATTCCTCCCAACTATTTTTCTATGCGTCATCCTCTCTCTTCTGAGAAGTGTTGCGTATTCGGGGACCCGAACCAGGTGGCGTCCCAGGATTGGAGTCAGAGCAACTTCTGCCGCAGGTCCTAGGTAGAATTTCTTGAGTCATGGTTTGCTGGCATCCAATGTCCGTTTATAAATGTATCTCTTGCCTTAGCGTACACAGAACACCCAGCCGGCAAAGCTCAGTCACAGACACAGTCCATTGCAGCAAGAGCCTGACGGTGGTGTTGATTTGAAATAGCAGGATGATTCACGCACTCAAGTTCAACACTTGAAAGTGAAACATCTTCGACAGAAATCTGCCTGGTTTGGGGAACAGTATGAAAAAAGAAAGAAAACTCAAACCAAAAGTTTAGAAACAAACAGTTCCCAACGTTTCGGGGTCGACTTGACTCCTTCTTCAGGGGTGACTAAAAATGGAATGGGACAGCGCGAGCTTCGACCTCTCCTTCCTCTTCTACCGAGTTGATGTTTTGTGAACGTGCCGCAGGCCATGGACGTAAACAGATGGTAAGGCACCGAGGGACCTGTTAAGGTTCCCCGGTGTGTTCTGGATATGCCACGACTCCAAGAACAGACGTTTTCGAATATGTGGCTCCGTGTCTATCACGTGCGCATTCCCGAAGTCGATCCGATGATCAAATGCCTCGCAATGTTCCGCGACGGCGCTACGCTCGCGATCGAAATTGCGCACATCGTTCTTGTGCTGGCGCATGCGTTCGGGAAAAGATTTAGTTTCACCGATGTAGGCGGCGGGGCACTCTGCGCACGGTATCTTATAGACCACGCCTTGTGCTTTCTCTCTTGGGAGGCGATCTTTCGGCCTTGGCATGAGCCGTCCTAATGTTGAAACTGGCTTGTGCGCCACTTGGATACCTTCTTTTCGGAGCACGCGCGCCAGTGTCTCGCTCGTCCCTTTTACATAGGGGACGCTGATGCGCGCGATGGGGCGGGGCTGTGTGTCACCCGACGATCCATGGTTGTTGCGCGTGCAGCATTGTCGACGGGCAACGCGTTGAACAAAACTCCTTGAATAGCCGTTTTTTGGAGGTCAGCAAGTATGGTCTGTTTCTCCTTTCTTCTGTCTCTTTCCGACGAGCAGATGGTCGTTGCTCTAGACAAGAGAGTAGAGACCACAGACATCTTGTGACTCGTTGGGTGGTTGGAGTCAAAATCAAGGTAGCGTCCGGTGTGCGTTGGCTTCCTGTAGACCGTGAATCCCAGCTTGTCTCCTTGCCTTTGGACCAGAGCATCGAGGAACGGCAAGGCTCCATCTCTCTCGTATTCTACAGTGAACTGGCTTTGAATCTACAAGAGTTCGCGTAGTGGGGATATTTCAACAAAGAAGCTAAAAACTCTAGTTTTCGCAACTTTAATGGCCACGCCTATTATGGACGATTTCCAGTAATTTAATTTCTTTGCCTCAACTTCGCAAGCGTTCGAATGAATATATTTGGACAGCGTAGAGATAATGGAACCCACTCAGAATTCCCTCAAAAAACAATTTGTTTAGCTTGTTGAAAAAAAAAATGGCGTAGCTGTCGTCGGCTTCTGTACGGCATAATGTGTTAAGACGCGGTAAGACTTCAAATACATCTTAAAAACGACAGTCTGGCAGACTCTGTATGAGGCGTGTTTCTTCCTTGCTTGAAAATACTGACTTAATTCATAAAAGTCATAAAATAATGTCTATATGTTCGATGCACATGAAGCGATGGTGCTTCGAACAAATTTGAGGTGTGGATAATTGTGCCATCATGTCTACAAGGAATGGCGTGTCTTCTGTATGATGTATGCGCATTGCGAGTGCGGCTTTAGGCCATAGTAATGACGGTGCAGTTGTCAATTATCGAGCATAGTCAAGCTTCCAACGCAGCTATGAAGTCATTACTTTTTTCTTGAGCAGAGACTGAAGGAGGAGTCACTAGTATAATCTGTGTAACTCTCCCCAAGCAGCACACCACTGTTGGACCAACATGGGCCCGCCGCTGGCAAAACTTGGCTCCAATATTGGCCTAACGTTGGTTTTTGTCGAAAGCGCTACCCGATCCAATGCTGGACCATTCACTAATGCCAATGTTGGACCAAGATTCGACCAATATTTGAACCAATATTGGACCGTCATTCATGCCATCGTAGGACCGCCTCTTAACCAACATTTAGGCCAACGTTGGGCCACAATTTTACCAACACCTAAGCCATCATTGGACCACTACTGGTTGTGGGTCTTACAACCAATATTGGCATCCAAGTTTAAGCATTGGCTTATCCAATATTTGCTCCCAACCTTATGCTCTGGGTATTTCGATTTCGGTATCCGATTTTAAGCTCGAGCTGCACTATTTTCCGCAGCCATTTTAGCGGGCGCGCAGTTTTCTTTTCAGATGTATTTATAGTGTTCAGTAGAACACTATATATACATCTAAAAAGAAAGCTGCTGTAGACAAGCCACATTCACTGTGGAAAATATTAAGTCAATATTACATGCAGGTAAATATAAAAGTCTGAAATGCAAAGTGTACCGTCAATACATTTTATTAAAGTTTCGATTGAAGGAAAATTTAAACAACACTGAGTGCCAGGGCTGCAAGCTGTGAACCGGGCAGGAACTTGAAGGAATTCCACGCAGGGGCCTGGCCACAGGATTCTGAAAGAGAGAGAAGCAGGGGTTTGGATTCAGGTGAAGGGTTTTCAAAGGCACTCAGTCCTGTCTTACGCGTGTCAATAATGAATATCAAAACAAAACATAGCTTCATTATTAATCGTCGCTCTTTAATTAACTATTCGATTAATCGGTTCAGTTGCTCTTCAAGTATAAAATCTCGGAAAGGCCTACCGACTTTTTTATGTTTTCTTTTCCATATAATAAACTTTCTTTTCTAGTGAATTATTTTTTGTTATTTTGTATGTAAAAAACTTAGTACTGCCTTCTAAAATAAATATGTGCGCAGGTAAGACACAGGGGCCGGCTTGCTGGAATCAGTATCTCAGCTGAGACTGGGTGAAAGGAAGCACTGTAAAAACTGGGGCGCGCGAGCGTCTTGAGTCGAGGTTTGAGTCCCGTTCAGCTCGTACGCTGGCTTTAAAAGTGCTTTCTTTGCCCCCGTCTCAGCTGAGACGCTGTTTCCAGCAAGACGGCCCAGGCGCTTACTGTTGTTTTGTTCGTCCGACTTGTCCTTACTCAGAGCACGATCGATCTAGATTAAAATATTTATAGTGATTTATAAAGTTAATCCAATAGTGCGAAGGTTATTTCATAAATTGCTTAGCTCTACTCTTGCAGCATCATAGCGTCCCTCAACCCTTCATCTTGCTTTAAGAAGTACTAAGAATTACAATCTCGCCATTTAAGTTCACACCGATATTTCAACGTTGATGTGAAAAAAAAAACGTTTTTAAGATTTACGGTATTTGCAGCACGGAAATATGTAGTTATAAATGTACCCATATTGCCTCCATAATATTTACAATTTATAAATCTAACCGCTGGCTTCCCCCTTCAGCTTATCACTGCCAAACGCAGTACTAAATTGACAGTTCAATAAATACCCCGCTATACGTAAGAACATGACAGTGGAACAGAAATTGATGCTTCAATCAATCAAGAATTTAAAATGAATCACGCACATAAAATAGCTTGTCGTGTAAAGACAATTACTGGCAATTTCACTCGAAGAGCGCGGTAACATAACTGGCACTCCACTCGCCCAACAAGCCGAACCTTGGCAAATAAGGACTACTCAACGCTCTGTGGTATCCGGCTTTGGACGTACCGGGAAGACGTTTTACTACAGCACACATCTACCGCCAAGAAGACAGCCATATTTTAACAAGAAAAATGAAATAAAAATTAATTCGAACACAGAAATAACCAATCAAAACGTCTCTCACGGTCTATTAAAATAAAATAAAAAAATTACAAATAGCGTTGTACAGGGCATTCCGGGCCGATCGCTGTGGATTACACGTTGAACTCGTCGGAGATTCCTGTCACAGAGTTCGATACGGTTCAAACTCATCGGATAGTGACAAAACGTACATTTCGTAGCAAGAATGCCTATCCCAATGGTCAGGAGGAACTCTCCTTGTCACTCACATGGAAGAGAAGGCGGTCCGTCGTGTCTTCGGTCCGTCGAAGCTAGTGGTCAAATGTATGCCCAAACAAAGGAAGATCACCGGTGTGTAGGCGCTGCCGACAGAATATCCATGGTCTTGGCAATCCGCATGTTGAAGATCGCATTTGGCGCTAAGACGAAAGGCGCTGCTGGTGATCGGAACTCTAGAACCACCGTTCTTGCCGGTTCCATAGGGTAACGTGGGTGGCGGAGATGCCGAGCCGCTTCGCCCGATAAAAAACAGTCTGCTAAGCAATCAAATGCACTCAGACAACTTAGAAACTGACACCACGGTATCCTGATATCCGCATGATTATCTTGCCATTCTTGTTCCTTGAAAAAAAAAAAAACTATTTCTGCCGAAAAAAAAATATGCATAAATTGCCAAGCGCACCTGCCCACTTCCAGTTCGCGGATGCGCGCGTTGGAAATTGAGGAGACCGTCCCTGCCGTCCCTGCCGTCCCCACCTTCTTCCAGCCACTACCTTATCGTGTGGCCTTGGTGCATGCGATCCCACTTTCTGTGTGCGTGTGTGTGCGTGTGTTTCGCGGGCTGGGCTCCACCACCCCTAAGCTGAGAGTGTAGGGGAAGCTAAGAAGCTCGGTGAACCGATCGCAGGTCTATCTTTAATCACGTGATCACACTCTCTCCCGTATCCACGCACAGAGAGTTGTGCAGGTGATGACTGGTCTGGCCGCGCGTAGCTCCCCCCGCACTGTCAGCTTAGGAATGCAAAGTGTCCTCCTTCCTCAAGGACGCCGAGCCCTCCTCACAAACAAAGCAGAGATTTAGAGAGATTAGTGATGGCGTGGGGAAAAAGGGAGGGGAACTGTACCAACACCACCTAGAGCTGAAGGCCGCAGCGCTCCTCCGGTGACGTCACACGAGTCGGCTGGCGAGCGCCGCGGAAAAGTGCTGCACTGAAGGCGTCGCGCATAGATTTACCGACGTAGAATGGCATTTTTATTGACCCATACGTTTGTTAATTGGTAAAACAGGATTTATAAATATCTATATGACTGGGAAACATAATTTGTTACACGGGCAGCATATTAGGACGTACCATTATTGTTATGATATGAAAGAACAAGGTTAACGACGTTTTGAGAGAGGTGGCTTTTCGTTTTAGGCATCCAAATCTTGGGTGCTTTAATTATCTCTAGGAGTGAGAAGACACAAACAAACAAAAAACAAATGCCCTGAAACGTTATTGTAAGTGATGGGACCGCCAAAATGCATAACAGCAACAATCCAGTTGGTGATGACATGAGTGTTTACTAAATTCGTATGTGAAGCTAATGAAAATAAGATTATTAAAAATGTGGACTTTTGGAGCACGAAAAAATGTAATGTGTTGAAATGTACTTTTTACCAGAAGTAAACATATGATAATAAAAACAACTGCAGGCGAACTGGGGAATATTTATCATAAAGTAATTAATCCGAGACTGAGACACGAAGACGAAAAATTAAACGCAGAAAAGACACAAAAAAGAGGGAAAGACGCCGCCTAGATCGAAGTGCACAAGTTTTGATTAAACCGAGCGCAGGCAAACTTAGCAAGCTTAAAGCATAATTTTCAGTAAGGGACACATGCAGCTGTGGGAGCTTCATGCACACATCTACCCGCGTTCATTCACACTACGAATAGATGCTGGGAATATAAGTTCTCTCACCTTTGAAAGCTTCAAGTTGTACATCCTCGTGTATCCATACTTTCTTCTTGTATCCATCTTGACACAATTCAAACACAAGCAGCTAAGATGCCGCTCTGTAGCTTTCGCGACACTAAGACACAGCACATGTACGGCATGTAGACTTTAATGCCGCTTCGCAATAATAATGCTATGACAACTGTTGCACTGAATATAAAATAATTATTTAGATTTTAGGGTTTCACATTTCTTTTTCTTTGACTTGGAATTAGCTAGCCTCATAATCTTTTCGTTCACCCTTCCACAATAGTTTTTCAGCACAATGTTCGTGCTGCACCAGAACAAGTTCTTCAGCACGAGCTCACTTGTGTGTCTTTCTTCACATGCGTCGAAGTCACAAGTCTCGTTGGTAGACAGCAGTTCCATTGTAAGCTCGGTGACGAACTGACGCTGGATCGGAACCTTCAGAAACTCTGCCTGCTTGGAGAGTCCTTGAGGAACAACGTAATTGTGTGTCACGGCATTAACGGCGAACATAGTTGGATAAAGGAGCCCCCTCGATCCCATTCCTTGAGAAGAGAGTAGTTCTCCTGCACAAGTAAAACTATTGCCGTCTTATCTTCTTCAGTAAACGCCGCCCTGCATTTTTGACATTTCGGCTTTTTCAAAGCGGCATAAACTGCGTACCCTGCCACGTAGACTAGGACTGGGAGGGTCTAATTTATCGCTTGTGACACTGCCTCTTCTGTAACTACACTATGTTTCAGCTGGGCCGTGGCGTGTTTACTTGTTTTTCAAGCTCCTCCCATCGCTCGTCTTCACACGGGATTGTCGGCAACGTACTCTGCAGTCGCAGCTTATTTTCACCTTCATAAAGCTGCCTTATAGATATGTGCAATTACGAGCCAGCCAGCTGCCCGTACTTCCCGAAACGGTCTTCCAAGCTATCAGTCTGAATCTTTCCCAGCAGGACATAGTTCAGCCCGAGTTCAGTGAAACAGTTTTCGATGATCTCCACAAGTGCACGGGTCGTTTAACGGAGTGCTCCGTGAGTCTCCTTGGTTAGCGTGCCACTGGTAAGATTCTCGCTTTCCCATACGTCAAGTCCAGCCAGTCAAAAAGACTGCACAAAAAATGCACATTGGGATCGTCCTCTGCAGAAGTCACTGGTTCTTGAAAGTCGTCTCTGAGTCGCGTTCCTTTGTTCGGCGTCCATGTTAAAATCTCCTTCAGATTTCGAGAGCTCGACGACTTCATTGATTTCTTTAAAAATATGCGCCACAGATGTAGGAACAAGAGGGGAACATAGAGAGAAGGCTATGCTCCTGACCGTGGTTTTGAAAACGGGAGCTTGCGCTACAAAGATACGTTTCTAAAATTAAAAGCGAGAGGTAGCTTGTGCTTGTCGCCTTCGCTGCCACTTCAGTGTAAAATTCAACAAAATAAATTCAATAATTAAAAAAAAGTGAAAAGATATGAGAGTTCTCACCCTGGTATGCGTCGATAGAACCAGGTTTTTTTTTCGAGGAATCGCCCGCACCCATACTTTTCGCAGTTCTTCATCCTTCGGGAACTAAACACAGACACTTTCTTCGACGACGTTTCATAGTTCCCATGGCACCCAGGGACACAGCATTTATGAGGCATGGCTAGCCCGAAAGCCGCCCGTAACTTGACAACCACAACGCGTTAACCGCCAAGCACACAAACACGCGTTAACCGCCAAGCACACCAAACACAAAAGACAAAAGAGACGGTTAGAGCAGTTCGCGTACTCCCGCCGCGAGGATTGTGCAAGCCGCCGTGCGCAAAGGATGCAAAAATTGTCACTGCGCAACTGCCCCGGGAGAACCCTGGGCTCGGAGAAAGCTAAAAACAAAAACAAAAAAGCCCGGAGCATGCGCCGCTTGGCGTCCTCGGGAAAACACATATAAGAAAAAAAGAAGAGAGCATGTGTTGCGGAGAAGCCTTCCTCTCAGGTCGGCCCACTCGTCGTGAATCTGTGACGTCACAACTCCGAGCGCTGCGGCCTTCGCTCTAGGTGGTGTTGA
>JAZHYW010053167.1:0-20443 GCA_037355805.1 Ixodes ricinus | reverse complement strand
GGTGGACATAGCGACTTCTGGGACACACAAAGGCATTCTCGGAAGAGGAGGAGTTCCTGCTTCTCCTCTTCCTTCGTCGTGGCCTTGGAGGCGAGACACTCACCGTCACTTCGCTGTCAAGGTTCCTAGACGGGCATTACAAACGAGGCGTTAGCGACATGCACCAGGTGCTCTTTGCTAATCGTTCAATTCGTTTTAAAATTCCTTATCGTGACTTTTTTTTAACAAGGTATTGGTGTGTTCGATGTGATACTGCTGCTTTGAACACATATAGACCAAAAAAATGAGCGCCGAAATTTCGTTGTAGTATCTCTTTAAAACATAATATGAGCAAAAAAAAACTTTTTTTCCGCAAAATATAAATCTTCTAGGAGTTCACAGGCTTCTTGATCCAAATTAAATTTTTCATTACAAATCCCAGACATGAAAAAATTGCCGCGTCTCCTTTGACATGGAATGACCCATGTAAGAAAAAAAAAGGGCTTGAGGTACACTTTGAGCACTTGTGAGTTGTGAATGCGAAAGCATGCACGTCGCTCTTACCGCTCCCTTCTTTCGTCTGCGGCGTACTTGCGTCGACGGTTGAGCGCGCGCGCTGTCCTCGGCGCGCTGACCTTGGGCGTGGAGCGGTGGAGCCGCTGCCTCGCGGACACGCAGCGCCATGGGGTGGCGGTCGTTGAAACTGACGCGCAGCGGCCAATGGGAGCCTCGTCGACGCGCGCCAGCCAATGGGACCGAAGCCGAAATCCATCAGCTTCACTCCGCTCCTTTGGGATCGGGAAACTAGGTTGCCGTTTGGCTAGGCTTTTCACGTGGTTTCATAGCTGGGAGCTGGCTTCACTTGGAGAAAGGATTTAAGGTGCCGTTTGGCGCGGCTTCAAAGTTGATGACGTCGGCTCGCTCCATGGAACAGTTAAGGCTTTCGCATTAAAAAAAGAAAGATACTATTTGTTGTTGCAGAAAAACAATATTTTTTTAAAGATGAGTTTTTCCGACCATGCATCCAGGCGTCCGCCCCGTAGGCGACGCGAGCCGGCGCTCGCTAGCGAGGCGTACCGTATGATACGCCGCCGCTAGGTCTTCATCGCACTCCTGGAAACAGGTTTTATTCAGTTGAAGTTGACGTCCCTGACTTCCATCCATCCGTATCCTCTTTACGTTACGTTATAATATTGGAATCTTAATTTTACTCTACTTCTTCCCAAGTAACTGCCGACGAACGCGGGCCTACATCGCCTGCATGTTGAGTTTGGGGATGCATACTGCGCGTCGGCCTGATCTGTCGTATGTCCAGATATAAAAACTAATTCAGACCGGATAAGCTCAATTCACCGATGCAAAATTATAACTGTAACGTCTTTTCCCTATTGAACCTAAATATTTTTTGAAATAACTAAGATGTATAGAACTGCGTTGGAGCATCCACTAAGGACTTCCTGCCGAGATAGTGACGACGTCATGGAGACGACTGCGCCACTCTTCTAAGCGTCATTGTGGGAAGGGCTTGTGCAATCTTTCCCACCGAAAAATCCGGTAAACCTTTTCGCTATCCGGATTATGGAACCGGAAATCTATCTGGATTCTATCTGGAATCTATCTGGAATTTAGGTTTTCAGAAATTATTCCTTTGTCTGCAATCTGGATTTCGGGTTTCAGGAACGAATCTCCGGTCCGGATAGTGAAAAGTTATACCAGATTTTTCGATAGTTGTTAATTGGTCAAGCCACTGATAGTAGTTGGCGTCAATACTGAAAGTGCAACATGAGCCATAAAACCATTAATTAAAATTTTAATCAACAATTTGTTAAATCAACCGATTTACCATGACGGTTATTACCTCATCTAATGTCCGCCGAGCCTGACACTATGGCGAAGGTGGCAGCCGTGTAACTCCCACCTCTCATCAAACACACATCCTTTACAAAAACTAGCGAGTTCAGAATTTGAGACATGTTCTGCTGGCCTCCAGTGTATTCCGGAGTCTGTAAAACTGCACATGAACAGAACCTCAGGGGTGTGAGGCGTCCGTCGCAAAGAGTGAAATGATCATTACACTGCTTTTGGTAGCCCTACATATTATATCAAAATAAATTTAAGTTCAATAGAGAAGCGGCATCACCGTTATCATTTTGCATCGGTGATGAGCTATCCGGTCTGAATTGTTTTTATATCTGGACATACATACGACATACGAGACCGACGCTCAGTACGCATTCCCAAACTCGGAAAGCAGACAACATAGGCCTGCGTTCGCCTGCAGTTACCTTGGCAGAAGTAGAGCAAAATTAAGACGCCAGTATCATTACGTAACGCTAAGAGGATACGGATGCATGGATATCAGGATAAAGTCCGCTTCAATTGAATACGGTAAAACCTGTTGTCACGGGAGCGTGGAAGACGCTGGCGAACACCGGCGTGCGCCGCCTGCGAGGTTGGCGCCTGGAGGCATGGTCGAAGAGGCTCGCCTTTAAAAACATTTCTCAGCAAAAACAAAAAAGTATTTTCCTCTATTTTTTACATGTTGAACAGATGAGATGGATGAAACTTTTGTCTATTTTGAAAGTCTCGGGCACCTTTGCCCACATTGCTTTTTATTGTTCTCAATATGGTCGTTTCTACATAAATTTAAGATTTTGACATTTAATTAAAATGCAACAAAACGACGCTTTGAAAATTTAATACAAGCAATTCAATTACTGGCCTTAAAAGGCCCCTGACACGCCAAAAAATTTTTTTTTAATGCTAGGCGTTGAAATGGCATATCAGGACATTACAAAAAAATTTTCACTATAGAGTTGCGTAGTTTTTTTAATAAAAAATAGAAATACGAGGCCCAATTCAAAGTTCCCGCCGTGCACTGTGACGTAACAGTGTACTGCAAGGTGTCGGGGCGGTCAGAAGGGAGGCATCGACCTACGTCACTAAAAGTGGGTTCACCGGAAGTCACGTGAGCTCTCCGCGACCGTGCCTAAGACTTTTTTTTTTATTCTGCTCTTCGTATGAGCGATCGTAGAAAACGAAGTTTCAGTTCCACTAGCTCTTTACCGCTGCACCGTTGGTTAGTTTGCGTGCTGTAAAATTTGAGGACGAAGAGTCAGTGGATCGACGTGATGGAGGTGAATGATGAAAGCGTTGCGAGTACAAGCCAGTGTACGAGTGCATGCCGTCAGTCCGATAATACAGAGCTATACTGGGTGCAACAAGCTATCAAGTTTTGAAGAAAAAAAATTTTAGAACGCTCGCAGGAATTAGGATTGCTAGCATACGACACGCCCGATCGCATTGCTGAAGGTTCAGACACCGAGGTCGTTGAATCATCGGATACTCTCCAGGCTAAAGATGCCTGCTGTCTAAAGAATACGAACTGGTTTGTGTACCAAGTACAAGTAAACGTCGAGCACAAAGTACGTATTTTGTCTAGAACATGAGTAGAACTTGTTTACTAGGTGCACATGCGGCCGATGTATGTCTCTGGGAAATGCACGCAGTGTGATTCTCTTCTTCAGTTGCTGAAATACCGGGACAGTCCCTCACACAGCACCTTCTAGGCATTGTAGTTGATCACGTCAATTCACTGACTCCGCTTCTTCTACCTTTACAGCAACATTAAGAGATGAAAGGCAAATAAAAGAAACCTTGTCTGCTTCGATCGCTCGTGGAAGTGCAAAGAATAAAAAAAAATATTAAAAAAAAATATTACACGCGTTCGCGGTAAGCACGAGGAGGGATACAACTCACGTGACTTCCGGCGATGCCTACCTTCTGACCGCCCCGACACCTTGCGGTACACTGTTACGTCACAGTGCACGGCGGGAACTTTGAATTGGGCCTCGTATTTATATTTTTTATAAAAAAACTACGCAACTCTATAGTGAAACAATTTTTTTGTAATGTCCTGATATGCCATTTCAAAGCCTAACATGAAAAAAAAAGTTTTTTTTGGCGTGTCAGAGGCTTTTTAAGAGAACGAAGTATTGTATTTAACACCCAAATCGAAGTTGGCTACAAAAAAGTAAATAAATCTCATAAAGCCTCTTCTGTTTGGAGCCCCTATTTGGACTCAAAATGGCGTCTTTCAATGTTTGCATTTTAATTTAGGATATGGCATTTTATTAAGTAATTAGTCGGCCACCGAAATTTATGTGGTACGCAACAGCTTTTTTTACAATGTTTTTTTTTTTACTACATAGGTTTCATGTAAATTCCACAAATAAGATTTATTTTATCACAAAAACAAATCTCATTGAGGCTTAGAGGCTTTTTTATCTATTTTTTTTTCGTGCATATCCCAGACATGTTCAAATTGCCACGTCTCCATTGGCATGGAATCACCTATGCTAGAAGGGGCAGTAGGGCTAGTTGGTATACATTCACGATAAGAAACAGCGCGAAAATACAAGGACACAGAGGAGAACACACAGGACTCAGCGCCTTGACCCCCTGTGTGTTCTCTCCTCTGTGTCTTTGTATTTTCGCGCTGTTTCTCATCGTGAAAACACATGGGAGCCGAAATCGCGCCGCCGCCGCCGCCGAGCGGCACGACACGACGCCATTTTCCAAAACCATTTGTATGCGCCGAGAAAGTGAGGGAGAGGACGATACGAGAGCGCGCGGGGACGTCAGAATGCCAAGCTCTGATTGGAGCGATTAGTGGGTAGACACAAAGGCTGGCTGCCCTTTCTCTATTCCACTGTCTTCTCCCATGGGGAGAGACAGTGGATTGATTGATAAAAGGGACGGAGAAAGTGGGGAGTGGATGGACGGATAAAAGGGATGGGATTGATGAAAGGGACGGAGAAAAGAGCGAACGAGAGCGTCGTCTGCTCCTCGCGCAAGGTCTCAAGTTCGAATGACGGACGCTGGCGTTTAGCGTTCCAATGCGTTTGAACGGTGAGTAGCGATAAAGTCAGCTAGCCTTTTGCTTCTACGCACTATCCCTCAAATCAGTGATCAGTACTCTGATGTACCCGCGCTCTTTCATCTCCTCCCTTCTCTCACATGGAAGCATACCCGAGAGAGTGAGCTCTTTCGGCTAGTGACGACGAGAAACGAGCATACGTTCATTGGACGACGAAGGTTCGGTACCGGTAAGCTTGTGTGACGCTCCTACAGGTTGGGAGTCGCCTAATGGATGGATGTCCGCTGTCACCAGTGCATCTCCAGCCGGCCACACGCTTCCAGTGCGTCTACTTTCCCCGCAGAGCTCCTTGAGAATAATCACTGCAATCTACGCAGGGAGGTCGGCCGACGACGTAGTTGAGAATAGGTTTCGGCATCGGAAGGAAGTCTGTGCCGTGTTCGATGGGCACGGCGTTCCACCTGCTGACCTTTCGGACATCCGTTTTGGGGGTCTTTAGTTCCACGCCATGCATTCACCGATCTTTCGACGCATTATTCAACGAGCTTTAGAGTACTCTGCACAAAAACTAAAAGCAAGGGGTTTATTTTGCTAGAGTGAACGACTTTGCTGGGATTTATTGTTGGAGTAAAACTAGTAATACGCGAAAAACCGCCGGTGTCCATTGATAAAGTGGCTAGAAAAATGGGAATCGGTTATGACTCGCTCGCATTCGCAATTAGCTCCTCGCCAAGTTCGCTTATGGCGAGGAGGTTTTGATGGTTATATATAAAGGCGTGGTCGGAAAATAAAATTACCTTGAATTCCAGTTTATAAAATACGCTTTTCGTTCTTTTATTTTTTTTAGGCAAAAGTTCCGTCGGTGCGTTTTACAAAACGGTACGACTTACATCCGTTTTAGTTCAAATATGAAACTTAACTGTGCAAATTTGCTGCGGCGGTTATATTTCTTCTCTAGTTTAAACATACGAATGTTGAAACTGGCCCCGCGGCCGCTTGTGCATATATCGCGATCGCAATACACACATTAGGCAGGCTTACCAACGCAGTTTCGCCGTGCCGACCTTACAAATGTATCAGTGCGACTTATACAAAGGTACGACTCCTATACCATCTTTATGAAAACACCGAGTAATGGGAGGGAGGGGGGGGGGGGGGTGCACTCCCACAGCGGTACGGCGGTACGCTTACAAGCCGCGAAATACGAAATTTTTCGCGTTTGACACGATGTGTGTGTTTGACTCTTATTTTTCCGCAGTCTCAAATCGAAGCATGGATGAATAAGTACTTTTTTTTCCATTTGTGCGTGCTAGGTTAATATTAAGAAGAAAAAAAAAGAAAGTTCTTTTTTACGTTTCCTCGTATATTGCTAAATCGCGTATTAGCGACCGTTTTGGGGGGGGGGGGGGGGGGGGAGCTCGCTTACGACAGGATGGTTCCAGGTAGCAGGGCTTCGTAGAACGTCTGCTGGAGCTCGCTGGGCCAGATGTACTTCCACACCTGCGTACAGGCGGCAGAAAATGCACCCTGCAGCCAGCTAATACGAAATTAAGGAACTTCTGCTAGAATATCCCCGAGGGTATATATTTTATGATACCAGGGTTCGCGCCATAAACACCGCAATTGAGCGAGGGGTCGTTTCTCCGTCTTTGAATGAGGTGCAAGTTTCTCTTCGCATTATTATATTAACTGCGTCTTATTCATACGATGTGAATTTGAAACGGGCTATTTTCGAATCATTAAGATAATGAATTATGCGATATGGATCGTTATACGGTATACAAAAATTGTCCGAGTTAAAAAACAAATATTGGTGGATTGATAGAATTATAAATCTTATTGTAAATAACATTTCTTACGGCTCAGTTTACGACATCTTAAAAGTTGAAATAAAAAAGAGGATTGCGCTAGATATACTATCATTCAATCAATATTGTACGTACTTGATACTAACTAACAATTACTATAATGATTTTTTTTAATTTGAAGTAAAAAAGAGATTTGAAAGAAAAAGATAAAAAAGAGAGTACAGAAAGATTCATAATTCTTAAAATATTTGCTAATTATACGATAAAAAAGAAAGTCGGCATTGTATACCCCCATTATTTAACACTTTGAGTCTTTGTTTCTTTATCATCAAATCAAGTGGCAAAAAATAATGTACGTAAATGAATGCATAGGTTCGCATTTCATTTTTATTTCATAATAGCATTCTGTTATATTATAATTTGTTCTGCTAAGACGTTTTCTCTGCATTTGTTATGTGTAGTGATGTATATGATTTGTGGTCTGCCTGATTCCACATACAAGCATTTTTTCTTTCGTGGGCCAGCATTTTTCTACGTGTATTTTTATGTACAAAAATATTTTATAAATGTTATTATTATTATATTTATTTTATTTTATTGCCTTTTTTGCGTGATTTTTTTTTGTGTGTGTGTGTGTTAGTCAGTGTTTTTTTTTAATTATGACTCATTTTCAAGCTCTAGCTTTCCGCCTGTACTCTGATGAAACATTAAAATGCGTGTGTGTGTGTGTGTGTGTGTGTGTGTGTGTGTGTGTGTGTGTGTCGTGTGTCGTGTGTGTGTTGTGTGTGTGTGTGTGTGTGTGTGTGTGTGTGTGTGTGTGTGTTTTCCCTCTGTGCACGTGATGCGAGTCCGTGCGAATATCCGGTCTGCTACATAAAATGCTGGGTCTGGTCCCACAAGCCTCTGCTGCTTTGACCAGACCCGACACTCGACTGGATATATATGCAACGTTGATTAAAAATTATTATTATTATTATTACTATTATTATTATTATTATTATTATTACTATTATTATTATTATTATTATTATTATTAAAATCAACAATATAATTATTTTTATGTTTCACACAGAGCAGCCTGAAACGTTAGTAGTAAACAAACCTTTCTGCACAGGTCAAACACCTTTACCGCTAACGCGTTTAGTAACGCTAATGAGCTTACGTGTGTACAGGGGTCATCGCGAAAATCGCAATCCCCCCAAGCGCTATCGGATTAGACGAATAGTGTAACAATCCAGATGAGAAACATCGCAATAGGGAGCTTTAGCAGGTTGTTTCCACACGAGCGGTTCGCCCTTGAACGCATCGGCAACGCCACTGCGCATGCGCGCGCGAGTCGTTCGGGGCGTCGGGAGGCTCTTCTCGTTCGTTTCTCCCATTCCGGCCGCTGGAGTCGTCACCGCAACGCAGCCAGCACCGTTCACGACTCGGGTAAAAAAAGATGGCGGTCGGTTCGGTGACTGCCTTCGCCGACCCAGCCGAGCGTTAGGCTTAGGACAGCGGGAGGCGATTTGCCGTCCGTAGTCTGCTTTATTTGAGAGGTTGAACCAAATCATTTCGAGGACTGCTCACAATGGTAAGCGATCGTGAATGCTGTAAACTGCACATGCTAGTAAATTTGTGCGATCTGCGGGCAGACTAGCTGCCGTGGCGACCGCGAGCAGACGAAATGATTTGGTTCGACGGCACACAACGTGAACGATCGTTCAAGTTCAAGATGACAGAGACACATCACATACCTTTACGGCCGTTCAGATACCTTTTACTCTATTTAGCTTCGCAGTTCTTGAAATTCCGACCGGCAAATGTTACGTCGGCCGTCTTGTTTACATCAGTCGTACGCCGGAAACACGAGCCGCCACCACGGTGTCCGCCACGGATTTACACGTTGCAGAATGTTTCACCGTTAAACACGATCATCATCATCGTTTACATGGTCGCGCCACTTTCACGATTCGCTAAAGTATGTAAAATTTCACGTACGGTTTCATGGAACGGACCAGCTGTACCGTTCGTGATTTCGGAACCGTGTGCTTGAAAAACGACTCGCTAAAACTCCTTGTCTTGCGCACCCGTTACGCGAACGGCTCATCAAAATCGCTGCGCTGAGTTATAAAGCCTCCCATGAATTCAAACTGAGCAAGTTGTGCCTGCCGAACAAAAGCGAGCATTTCAAACCCGGCCACCCTGTATACACAGAAAAATAGCGTTATCCAGAAAGCTTCCTGCAAAAGTTGCAGTGCATCATACATTGAAAAAAAAAAAAACCGGACGCATAAAAGAAAAACAAAACGTGTTAAAAAGAACGTCGCTATGCAATGAGAGCGACTCGTCCCAAACAGAACTAGTGGACCACAAACGGACAAGTGGCAAAACCTTCATCTTCACAAAAGTAACAACACATTGGCGAGGAAAAAAAAGTGGGTCCCCGTGGAAACGTTTGTAGCCTGGGGTCATATACAAATGTGCGCCCGCATTTGTTAAAAAAAAATCGTCCCCTCTTTGAAGAACATATCAATATTTGTGATAAACAAGACTGTGCTGATCAAACGTCACGGATTTGCTCTGTACTGACGATACCTTCCGCATGAGAAGCAAACGGCCTAATATCATTTTTTAACGTGATGTCACTATAGCACTATAGTTATCCTTTGCTGTGGCATCTCCTTACTTCTGCAGTACTTTTTTTTTACAGTTGATAAGCCCCTTTCCAAAGTCAGTCTACTCATCCGGTCCAATTCAAACCAGCCGCTATATACAGGGTGTTTCACGAAAGGTGGACAAATTCGATATTGCGAAAACTACGCATCGCACCAAAAAAAGGCTCGTGTCGTTTTGGTTTTAGGCCAGGGGCCTATTTTATGATTATTAAATTATTAAAGTTCGGGATAATTCGGTTGTTAATTATTTTCGCGTAATGAAGTTTTAAATGGTGCATGGTTTCAACTAGAAACTTACTGATCATCATCGAAAAACACTAAATCAATAATTTCAGGACGATAGAAGGCACGCGCGGTATTTTACGGCTTCCTGAAAAACCGCACAAGTTCGACACGTTTTTAAGTTTCGATTTGCAATCGGAGCGCTTCTCGGCACCGACGGCACCGCACCCCTTGGAGAAATAGTGCAACCAGCAATAAAATGCTTAGATGGGCCAGTTGGTACATCATGGGAAATAAGCGCCGAAGGAACAGGGACCAAGAGTAGAGTAACAACAACGACACAGGGCGCACTCTCAACTGAATTTATTAGGAAAAAAATGTACATACCAACGGGAGCACACCATCAGACATAACACGTCACGTTAGTTCCCGCCCAGCCCACGTTTCAAATATTCAAACTCATCCGTAGATAGAGCCAGAGAAGTATCGCTAATGCAGTTTTCACCCCTACTCCTAATCTCGAATGCCTCATGAAGCTCGCGTGACACTTTGTTTTTGTACTTCGCCAAAATTTTAGTGCTGTCAAACGGCGGGGCGCAAGAGCATCTGCTACAATGTACAGCCAAATGCCCTGACGGTGGGGTTATGCAGCTATGTAGGGCAAACTGGAAGATGTGTCAATGATCGGGTCCGCGAGCACGCCGCTTCAACTAGAACCACACCGCGTCAGGGCATTTGGCTGTACATTGTAGGAGATGCTATTGCGCCCCGTCATTTGACAGTACTAAAATTTTGGCGAAATACAAAAACAAAGTGTCACGCGAGCTTCATGAGGCATTTGAGATTAGGAGTAGGGGTGAAAAATGCATTAGCGATACTTCTTTGGCTCTATCTACGGATGAGTTTGAATATTTGAAACGTGGGCTGGGCGGGGTCTAATGTGACGTATTATGTCTGATGGTGTGCTCCCGTTGGTATATAAGTTTGTTTTTTCCTACTAAATTCAGTTGCGAGTGCGCCCTGTGTCGTTGTTGTTATCCTACTCTTGGTCCCTGTTCCTTCGGCGCTTCTTTCTATGGTGCAACCAGCCACTGCTGCGTTGCGCGAGGACAGCGCAGCAGAGGTTGGTTGCACCATTTGTTCACGGGGTGCGGTGTCGTCGGTGCCGAGAAGCGTTCCGATTTCAAACCGAAACTTAAAAACCCGTTGAAGTTGTGCGGTTTTTCAAAAGGCCGAAAAATGCCGCGCGTGCCTTCTATCGTTCTGCAATTTGTTGATTTAGTGTTTTTCGATGATGATCAGCAAGATTCTAATTGAAACCATGCCCTTAAACTCAGTGTTTCAGAAATTAATTACGCGAAATAATTATGAATTTAATTATCCCGAACTTTAATAATTATCCTAAATAGGCCCCTGGCCCAGGACCAAAACGACACAAGCCTTTATCGGTGCGATGCGTAGTTTTCACATATCTAATTTGTCCACCTTTCGTGAAACACCCTGTATGATGACGGCATTACACACCTTCTCAACTCCAGAAAAAGTGAACGTCTGATAATTAATTTAAACATGTTGGTTAATGTGCATACGTCGCCTTTGATTCACCAAGTTGAGGGCGCGTGATATAGGAGCCAAGTGCTCCTGTCCCCAGAGCGAAGCGTTTGAGGCTGCCGCTCGGTGACTCTGACTTTTGAAAATGGGTCTATACAAGAGAGACTCGGGGCAGCCTGACCCCTCCCACCTCGTCCAGGACGTCTCGGTTCTGGTCGACAGACTCGCGTTTGCTGATGCCGTAGTAGGGGACGCAGAGGTAGCCGTACGCCAAGCTGCCCACCAGCATGGAGTAGCAGGTTACGCCGACGACCAGGATGTTGGCCACCGCCGTCAGGCCGATGCACCTGTGTGTCCTTATCTCTTATTTTGCTTCTTCGTTTCGGGGTGTAGATTAGGATCATTTCTAAGCAGCTCGCACGTACATGTTCTACGCTATTTGTGCGCCAGTAATTGTCCACATGTGCTTTTACCGTCTTTTCCCGATTATTAGTACGGTCGACGCGGCGAAACTGCACCATGTGTATTATGGTCGCAATATAAGCGCAAGTTAGAGCAAGATTCAATATCATCGTCAGCGACTTGAAAGAGAAATTTAAGCCCCGTGGAAAGGGGGGGGGGGGGGATTTCAGCAGATAGCGGGTTACGACCGTTTTTAGCGAAGGAAACGTCCCCAAATTACGAAGTGTCTTTTTTTTGTTTTGTTTTCTCGATGTTTTTCGTAGTTTTTTAGATATCTTATCTCAAAAATTTGTTTCGGGGAAACCGGAACTACCGGCTCGATAAGATGGCGGCCCTGGCCAACGTATGACGCCAAGTTCGCGATACCGCAAAAACTTACGACATGCCTGTAGTCGCAAGAGCAGTTCCGATCAGTCAGGCAAGATACGCTACTGCTGTTTTACTGCTTTGCTTCGAAGATATCAAACATCAGAAAGAAATATTAATACACATTCATGAAGTTGCCGGCCGAAAAGCGAGTTCGACGCGATCAACGCAGGCTCAGCGCAGGCTCAGAACGAGCACCCAGTTTTCTTCTGAAAAGAACTATACAATCCTGGTGGTGTGCAATGCCCGTTGCAGAAGCGTTGTGAAAGCTAATCGTAAGCTCGCGCTGAGTAGAAACGCACTAAACTACACTCTAAGAAATGCCTGCGCGTCTATTTACCCGCAAAACACTCAAAGAGTCAATCATTGCGATCTAGGAAATCAGCTCAGCGAATGATGAGGCGGAACATCGATTTAGACCTAAATTGAAGTCTGCGCTGTGGCATTACGCAATGCAAGCATGACCCTTTGCACTGCGTAATGCCACAGCGCAGACTTCATTTTTAGGTCTAAACGAATGTTCCGCCTCATCATTCGCTGAACTGATTTCCTAGATCGCAATGATTGGCTTTTTGAACATTTGCGGGTAAGTAGGCGCGCAGGCTTTTCTTAGAATGTATGGCCGCCAGTGAATGCCATCTTCGGTACCATGACGCGCTTGATCGAGCAGGGAGCCAATAATCTTCGTAGGCGTTCACCGAGAAGAACTTGCAAACTAGGGACGGAATCACATAACTTAACGAGCGGAAATCGTCCTCTGGGACAGCAGAAAACGTAGTATAACACACGGTCAAAATGGCGTACGAACAAGTAACCTCCTAGAGTACGAATATGATGTCGGGACACAAGGTTGTTTGACAAAAACCAACCCACTGAATGCGCGCTGGAGAAGATGGTGGTAGCATTTTTAATATCGGATTTAGTGCGGATCGTGGTTTCCCAGTGGTGTAATATTTCGGCATTGCTTGTATTGAGTCTCCGTAGATCGATATCACTCATTTATTTTGGTTAGACTTTCGATTGGAGTTACCCGTCAACGTCCATATTTATAGAAAACAAAAATGCATATTAGTCACACTGTTGTATAAAACGCACAGAGAAAAAATAAAGAAACGCAACCTACACGTCTAAAAATATATAGTACCTTTCAATTACAGCACGTTAAAGGGGCACAAAGTGCTGTCTGAGATCCTCATTTTGAGGTCAGAACTCAATTCCCGAGCTCCAAGCATCCTAAAAGAAAAGAAGAGATTACATTCGTGCGTGGCCGATTTGTACATTAAAATAGTGATCAAAGTTCTCGACATTTACCGTTGGCGCAGAACGACAGATGGCGCTACCTAACCTCGCTGAATATGGTCGAACGACGAACGGCGCTTGTCAGCCACTCGTGAGCGATGTAGCCCCCGTCTGGACGAGCGGGAATGGTCGGCCGCTCGTCCACGCGAGAACCGATCGCTCGCGAGGGGCTGAAAAGTGCTTTCTGAGATTCTCGCTTTATTTTAATTGTCACTGACTTGCCTTCAAAAATTTTTCCAACACATTAGTAGACACATCTGAACTAGTGACCCAAATTACAAGTTACAATATTTTTTTCTGTGCTAAGGTGTTGAAGTTTAAAATTTTGTCTGGGGCGCTTAGAGTCGCTACTGACAACCGAATTATTGGTGTGAGTAGAGCTGGTTGTTACACGTCACAGAAGGTAAGAAAACAGCTTGAACAAAAACAACAAACAAAACACTTACACCGAGACAGGACACACACATAGCTGACTATCAACCATCCTTTACTCTTTTCATCTTCTTCAACCTTTGGTCTAGTCTTCATCTTCAGCCTTTCAACCGTAAATGTTTATGATATTAAATAATTTGGTTAACATTCGAAAAATTCAAAGAAACGAAAAAATATCTTAAAAAAAATCTTAAAAATTAAAAAATAAAGAAAGTTAAAAGATTTTAAATAAGCACATACCAGTCATACATGCTCACTACTAGTCACTGAGCGACAGCACATTACTGGGCTTCAGCACATCACAAATACTGGGAAGCATCATCGAAGCACTTCTTAGCACAATTCTCTGGCCGCAGCTCAGCGTAGCTATTTTGTTTTTCTTTGTCGTAAGCGCAGATTCACGGGCAGCTAACAGGAGTCATCTGCATTTTCCTCAATAGCTAATGCCTCGAGCATCTCTCTTGGGTGTTGATTTCTGTTTCTTGCAAGAATGCCGACGTTTGTAAGGGTTGACTACACACACAAGTCCTGCAGTGGGTTGAAAGGTGTCCTGCTGAGGTTCCCTCTACTGCCGCTGTGCGCTCTCGAATTTTATAGTCAATAGAGTAGTCTTATGAATACCGTATTTGACACATCCGGTACGGTACGATAGGCCCTCCGGTACGAGCTGCGCATGTGCTACTGCGGAAGTCTCACACATGCGTAGTTCGTACCGGAGGGCCCATCGCATACCGTATCGGATGTGCAAACACGGTTTCCTCAAACCCTCTAATACATCGGCCTGCTTGGCCGATAGAGCACTTGCCGCAAGATAGAGGAATGCAGTAGACCGCTCCAGTTTCGCACTGGGTATATCGCTGTCCTATGTGCATTGCTGCACTTCTTCCCCTGGCTGACTCCTCTTATTTACTCGGGATCACTGCGATATATGATCACTGCGATATTCCTTCAAATTTTCTTTGGTTTTCGCAATACACTCCTGCCAGGAGGTCATCAGGATATCCGGACTCTCGTAATCAAAACAATTGTCTCGCGAAACTAGGCTCAGTATGATGGTGACACGATTTTTTTCACTGCAGACATAAGGGCCGTGCGTGGTAACACTCTTTTAATAGTTCTCGAGTGTCCCGAGACATAGAGAAGAAAGCCTTTTTATGAGCGGGGCTACTGCCTCCAGCATATGTGATCTTTTTTTTTAATTCCAAGGCAAGGTCCAGGAACTTAATGGAGTTGTCATCTGGAAGCGCATGCGTTAAGACCAGGTCTGAACAACTCTCCTGAAAGCCTTTCTGTACTCTGTTCAGACGCCCATCCTAAGGTCTGAGAAGTGGTGTCAGGAACGCTTGCTCACAGACATCATGCGAGTTAAATGTCCCAAACAGAGCCCCTACGTACATCAGTTGATGATGACAAGAGTTTCAACTGAAACACTGTGAAAAAAACTGGTTTCTTCTGATTATTAAACAACACATGGGGAAGAAAGGCAAGTAAACTCCAAACAGCACCTTCTCCAGGTCATCGGAGATGTTATCCCCTCAGAAAAGGCAAAGAGCTTACTGGAGAAAGGGTCGAAGTATGCTGTCCCACCCGATTGGAACCTATCGATAAGTCCTTTATACTCAGGACCATCGCATCCATGTCTCGCGATGAAGCGGGATCACAAATAATCGGAGAAGGCATCGATTGTCGCATTAGCCAGAGGAGTGTAGCATACCCAAGGATTAGTTTTAGCCCGACGATTCAGGGACTACGGACCAAAGATCTGAAGACTCTGTGTCTCTGACAAAGGCGGCTTTTTGGTCCTTGAATCCGGGAAATATAGTGACAAAGCGGTCTAGCTGCACTAGCAAAAACTCCATACTAGTCGAGGGAAAACGTGGCCGAGGAAACAAAACAAGCTGCGATGTCGATTTTGGATCAGAGCGACTCAATCACCTTATGCAGCAAAATTGAAGGAACACGCAAAGGACCTCTAGAAGTTTTTTCTCAGCGAAAACACACAAAGAAGGCGTACCTTTTCGAGCCATTGTTTCTAAACGAAACATCGTGGCAAGTCTATTTGTCGACCTTCTTGGCGAAGATATTGTCCCGGGTACAGTTCAGAGATCCTTACGGATCCAGAACTCGGAGGAGATCATCGCATATCTTCTAACAGAGGAGGATACGTCGCCCCTGGCTTCTCTTTCTTCTCCATCGACATACAGGATTTGTTTTACTCTATTCCATTAACGACAGACTCCATCTCAATTCTGAGGACAAACATCGAAGAGCAAGGCAGCACGGCGTATCAAAACCAGGTAGAAATAAGAGGTGGACACCTTCATAAATCTGTTATGTGTGTACTTAAAAAAGACAGTAGACCACTAAGGGCAACAATATGTGCCAAGGAGTGGTGTGTGCATCGGCTCCAGGGTGGCTCCACAATTGTTGATGTTTTTTGGCAGCATGTTAACGAAACATCCAGAACAACCTGAATGACAAGAATGTTAAGGCGATCTTCAGGTTTGTAGATGATTCCTTACTACTGAGCATCCCAGAGGTAGGAAGAAGACAGGAAGGGATGTCTGGACAGAGTACTCAGAACCTTTTAGGAAAGTTGTCCAGACCTGGTCTTCACGCATGAGCTACCAGAGGATAACGCCATTAAGTCTCCTAAACCATGCCTTAGAATTTAAAAAAAAAATCACATATGCTGGTGGTACGAGTCCCGCTTATGCAAAGGCTTTGTTCCCTACCACTGGGGGCACTCGAAGACTATTAAATGAAGTGTTGCCACCACGGCACTTATGTTTGCAGTGAAAAATCTGCTTACCACAAGACTGAGCCCAGTTTCGCAAGAAAATTGTCTCGATCATGAGAGTCCGGTTATCCTGATGATATCCCGGCAGGTGTGTACGAGAACCTATGCAAGGATCTAAAACGCACATCACCGAACAAAAAAAAGTCAAATTTGGGGGTTTTACGTGCCAAACCAACGACGGGCCTCTGGCACGCCCCAGCGGAGGACTGAGGATTAATTTGGACCACTTGGGGATCTTTTGACGTGCAACCGAAAGCTCGGTCACACGGCGCCTCCTCCGCAATAAGCCTCCGTCAGATTGCGGGCACCTTCGGCCGGGATTCCAACCCCGCCACCTGGGGATCCGTAGGCCAGCGCTCTCGCCTCGGAGCCACCGAGGCGGCTACATCACCAAACACAGATGAAACAGACGCAAAAAAAAAATCAAAGGAATATTGAAGAGATTTCATATCTTCATGGGATCACACACAGATTGAAAAGACCGCTTGAAGACAGAATGTGCAGGTGGTTTGCTCTGCTCCCAAACAAGGCCTACTCCATGTGCCGACGAGTAAATAATAGAGCCAGCCAGGGGAAGAAGTGCATCACTGCTTATAGGACACGATATACCCAGTGCGAAAGCTGGATTTCAATCTTGCGGCAAGTGCTATATCGGCCAAACAAGCCGATCGTATTAACGACAGTACTCGCGAGCACGCAGGGGTAGTAAGGAGCACATCAGCAGGACACGTTTTAGCCAACAGCAGGACTTGTGAGTGTAGTCCAGCCCTTACCGACGTTAGCTTCTTTGCAAGGGACAGAAATCAACACGAAAGAGAGATGCTCGAGGCATTAGCTATTGAGGAAAATGCAGATGACTGCAGTTAGCTGTCCCTCAATCACGCTTCATGACAAAGAAAAACAATACCTATGGTGAGCTGCGCGAGAGAATTGTACTAACAGTGCTTCTGATCACGCTTCGCAGTATCTGTGATGTGCTGTAGCTCAGTGATGTGTAGTTGCCCAGTGGCCGGTAGTGAGCATGTATGACTGGTATATGCTTATATTACATTATTATTTCTTTTTTATATATTTCATTTTTATTTCTTTTTTTTAAAGATATTTCTTCTTTGTTATCCAAATTATCCACATTATTTAAGCTCATAAACAAGGAATGATCGAGAGGCTGAAGATGAAAACTAGACCGAGGGTTGAAGAAGATGAAGATGGTAAAGAACGGTTGATAGTCAGCTATGTGTCATGTCCTGTCTCTGTGTAAGTATATTTTGTTCAAGCTGTTTTCCTACCTTCTGCCTACTGTCAACACTGAAAACGTGGTCAGGTGTTGTAATATGGGGCAAAAGGGAGGCAGCGTAGCTTGCTTTCGACAGGTTTTAAGTTTGATGGTGTGAAATGAACGCTGGTCAAGATAACGTCAGCAAAACAAACAAAAAAGATGTGCGCAAAACACTGTCTCTTTACGCTGCCCGTTTGACTCGCACGTTCTACGGCATGCGACGTCACGCCAACGGAGAGTGCGGGAAAGTTTTAATGCCATATTTATAGAAAATAAAATGCATATAAGTTGCACTGTTGTATAGGCTAGGTATTCCGGAAAGGGTCAGGGCTAGGTATTCCGAAAACATGTTTATTTTGGGTAGGTCGAAAAACCGTCGGAGCTTCCTTTAAAGTATGCAAAGTTTCGCATTTTTTCCTAACCGCTAGCGCTACGTCCTGGTGGAGCTAGATTGGGCTTTTCGTGGCGTGTAGTTTATTTTTGGCGGTGTAGGTAGTAATAACACGGCGCGCGAGAGTGTACGGATGGATGTATATACTGACGCCAGGAGCGTAGTGCCGGCCCTTTCGGAAGCTTGGCTGCGTTTGGTGGGTGCCACGATCTCGTCGTGTGTAGCGATGCCCGTCAGGAAGCCGCCCGAGTAGAGCACGAAGATGAGGACCACCACGGACAGGCTCGCGATCGAGAAGCGGAGGCTGGGTGACCGTTAACAGAAACAACAAAGAAACGACACGCGCTTTTGTTGTACGGTGCTGCGCTCACCTGAAGACAAAGCTCGACCCCCAAAACGTCATCCCTAGTGGTGAATCCACGCCTATACCTTGCATCCGCCACCAGAGCGCCTAGCAGAGTCTTAGAACGAACGCGACGCTAGCAAGCGGCATCACCAAGACGTCTGCCGTTTTGCGGAGGGTCTCGTCGAGCCTCGACTGTCGTTTAGTAGAGCTTCGCTGGTTTCCTTCTTCGCCAAAGTGGAAAAGCTGAATTTTTTCTTCTTTGTAAATGGCCGAATTGTGATTATAGTCGGTGGCAGGTCAAGAACGAAGTCAACGCTCCTCCCACCTCTTCCCACTTTAGCAGAGCATAACGCTGGGGAGAAGGCGTTGTCACCGACTATGGCAATTTTTTATATACGAAGTTGATGACGAGACGTGGCAACATTGTATCGAACAGATTTTTAAAGTTTCGCCTCGAGCCCTTACAATGAAAACGATTTTTTAAACAATCTCGCGCAAGAGAAAATAAATACATTTCTAAAATATTTCCCACAATTTTCATATCACGCGGTGTTCCCCACCACAAAATGGAGGTTTTCTTTGTACCCGATGCTTGCTAGATATACCTGAATCTCTGGTTGAATTGATTAATCAGGGTGTCTAGCAAAATATTATCTTGAAATTCCCTGACTTTTCCAGGTTTTCCCTGACAATTTCAGGTGAAATTCCCTGACCACTGTAGAGGCGTCCGCGCCCGCACAGGTGTGGCCCAGGAAGCATGAAGTGAGGTACTGCGCCTTCAACAGTGCCATTGGTAGTGTCGTCCCAATATTCGACAAGCACATCCATCTGTTGCTTCTGAGTCACTTTGTTGAGAGACTCGTCAAACGAAACAACTACGAAATGCACACTGGCGAGGCTTGATAGCAGCTTATTCCGAAAGTAGGGCACAATACCATGGCAGACGGTATATCCTACCTTGTCCTTCGCTAACTGAAGTTTTGCAGCGACTTCCCACGCGGGAAACATGAGAGGGACGACTGAGGCCGATGCTGCTGTAGAACAAAGGGATCCGTGAATCGCTATCGAGTTTAAGCACCAAATTATTTCGGCCTTTGTCACAGCGCTCTTCAGTAGAAAGCCGCTCATCAACGTCTTCACACTTGTTGTGGTGGCTGCAGGCTCCTCAGGGGCACATGTGCGGTCTCCGCTACATCCGGCCGAAACGTTCGTTGCTGCCGTAAAAAATGACAGAAGTCCAGATTGGGAACGGATTGACTGCGACTTCAAAGCAGCAAGGTGCTTTTTGCTCGATGCGTGACTGGAAACTGCCGTGTTTCCCATGTTGCTCAAAGAAAACATTTTGCGGCACATTGAGCACTGAGCACTGTGAGGATCACTTTGCACGGGCTTAATCCAACTTGCATATTCCGATATATTCGGATTCGTCCAGTCCGGATTAAACAAGCACTTTCTTGCCGCCGACATCGTCAACGAAGAGGCCACTTCCGGAAACACGACGCTCAACGACACACGTCAATAACCGAATGTATGGCCGCATGGCCGCCAGATGCGCACCACTGTGACGCGCACTTTCGGATACTTTCGGATCGGATTGGATTGAATTGCGGTCTGCGGCTTTCCCATTTGTTACTAAATCTAGTGGCTTTAACTGGATTTAGCCTAGTGTCGTGCCCTTAATCCAATCCAATCCAATGCATGGCTTGGACTGAATTTGTCGGCTGTTCCCTGTGCATCGGGTAGCACACACTACATCGGGTGAGCAGAGCCCGCGTTCCGCTCTAAGCAGTATTGCCTATTTTTCTGCCCCCCAGTCGTCGAGCCTTTGCTCAGGGAAGTCGATGGCGTTTCCGGCTCATTTTCCCTGACTGGGCTCGCTTTTTGACAATTTCCCTGACAATTCCCTGATTTTTCCCGGACAATTAAAATTTCCCTGACAATTCCCGGTTTTCCCGGTCGCTAGACACCCTGT
>JAZHYW010053166.1:0-18912 GCA_037355805.1 Ixodes ricinus | reverse complement strand
ATTGGCTTCCTTTTCTTCAACGTCCCACGAAATGACGATGGTGTGCGTTTATCCTATAGTGAAGAGATAAGCTAATTCTTTTCCTGATAAAGTGAGCGATGGAGTGCTAACACATTTGCCGTCATACCTGGCGCTATGTTCCTGCTTCCACTACCTCTCTAGTCAGTTGTGCTGCCGACTTCTGTCCAGCACGGTACACCCATCTAGATGTGCCGCGCATCCGCAATCACGGCAATGTAGGCCTAAATAGTCCCGGAGTTGGCTCTAGTTATGTTGTTGTTGCCGCCCACGGAAAGTCAGATCGTCGTGCAGACAACTCCCAGTCTGGGCGATATATCGTTCCCTACAGAAGAGGGGAAAGGAATAAACTACCCCTTCTGTGCACGGAAAACTGAAACTGGCCTGGTGCTTTTTTTTGTTGCAGCTCGCTGAATGTTGCGAAGGATTGTTCACTTTCTTGTGCATAAGCTGGAAAGCTGGTTTGTGCATGACTTTGAACTAGATGTTGCATGCTCATGTTGTACAATTGAAAACGAGCGTGTTGGGCAATGAGATACAAGAGCTTGAAAAGTGCAAAACAGCGAGGACGAGGGAGATGAATGATGTCCTGTTCCCGTCCTCGTCCTCGCTGTTTTATACTTTTTCAAGCTTTTTGTATCATATTGTCAAATATTCCATTCAGTCATGTGGCGAGTAGGCGCAACTGAAGGAATCGCAGTAATGTCTGCTCCTTTTTTCTAATTTTACTCACCTAACAAAATTCCCCGCAAGCCGTAGAGGGGAGCTCCCTCGGTAAACATGAGACTATACACAGAGTTATAAGAGCACTGAAATAATCTAATAAGCGAGTTGGTCAGGAAAACAAAATATACACAATACACACTGCAGCGCAAAGGACAAAAACCAGTGAAAGACGTAGACATGGACAAGCTGCATGAACTCATAGCCTGACGTTTAATGAAAAGGTTGTGAAGGAGAAGAAAGATCTTACTAGGTATTTTTCAAAGTAATGAAAGGTGTGTCGGAGTAACTACATAATTAGTCTCTGACGTGTTGTTAATTTTGAAACTGATACATATTTTAATCACTTATTCTCGTGAGTATAGTGATTAACCTTAATTACGGGAGTAATTTAAAGTTTATACGTAAAGGAGCTGATAACAGAAGAGTTACTCTCTGCTTGCAGAGCCAGAGTATCAAGTTCTTTTTCCTTTCGCCGCCAACTCCGTATTTGCGGAGAAGTGCTAACGTGCGCCGAGCTGGATCCGACCTTCGTGCGGGGAAGCCACCTTACAGGCGCCAAGTTTCGGGCGGATCATGTTCCTCGCTTTGCGTTTGCGAAATATACATCCTACACTAAAGTAGAACCAACTGGAAGGTTCCTTGACCATTCGACATTATGTGTAGCCACTAAATAGACAGCCATAGCCTCCTCTTTACTGACAAAGCGGGGCAGATCGTCACGTGACGCGGTCGACGAAAGGGGAAAGGGAGAGCGGCAGACAAGAGTCTAAAACAAGAGTCATGTAACGGGCGCCCCGCTGCGGCGAGACGCCGAAACACACTTGTCCCAAACGATGATATGTCCGCTCGTGCTTCCCGCGTTCCTCGGGCTACCGCTTCTTTTCTCGTCGGGTTTGAAAACCATATTTCGGGTCCTCGCCGCTGCAAAAGCTGTGCGCTGAATACCAGACTCACCGAGAAATGCTCTGTGCTGCCAGGTCCTCGAGCTCCAAACCTGCGACCGGGCACTCTATAGCTCCGTCATCGAACTGCCAGGCTTTTGTGAGTATAGAAGGATATGATACAGCATTATCGCTTTCTTTTATAACGCGAGCGAAGTTTTCAAACATGTTTTCAAAGTCTGGGAAGAAGACGGCACGGAGGACGATCGGCGTAGCTCACGCTTCCGGGGCTCTTGTAGAAGCGACGGTCGCTTCCCGCAGTGCGGCTTTGGATCCAACATGGCCGACCTGGAAGCATCATTGCTCTACTCTGCTCCGCAAGGCGGAGCATATACAGTTACTCTAGGCAGAATTGCCTTACGTGGAGGACTTAGCCCATATGTTTGGTGACGTACGCGCCACATCGACGCGGACACGCCAGAGCGAGCCTCCCTTCTTCCATCGGGACCTGCACAACAGCGGCTACGTCTTTTTGCGCGTCTGACAGCGTCCGCCGGTCGTTGCAGTCACCCTACACCGGTCCTCACCTCGTCGTGGCACGCCGCAAAAAGGCGTTTGCACTGCGAGTTAACGGCCGTTACACGGTTGTGTCCGTCGTCCGCCTCAAGCCGGCATTTGTAGAGAGAGAGATGCGACCGCTGACCTGCTGACCCTCCACAGGCTCCACAGCTCTCGCGACCCCGAACACACGCCCCAAGACGGTTCGCTGGGCCGACTCCGTCCCCAAGGTTGAGGGTTTGTGGAGATAGCCACTGAAGGAGGAAGGAGGTCGCGTGATATTAAAAAGCACGACCAGTTCCATCTCGGAATTCCCAAGAGACAGCCGCCTTTTGTCACCTCGCGTACTGAGCGGGGCACAGATCTGAGACAGCTTCCTGGGACAACGAAGCAGGCTATTTCCGCCGAGTGAAAATCCCCTCGAGCGCCGATCAAGGCCATGTACACAGCGCAATCACTTCTCCTGAATTCCCACTCAAAGTTCTGCCCGAACATAGTGCGCCGACACACCATCAAAAAATAGCACCACAGCGAAAGTTGAATAGGGGTTATTTCATGCAGAGGAGGCGTCGGCGAAAGCGCAAAAAGGCAGGTCAGATTGGCTTTGCTTTCAAAGCGTCTTTTGCCAAGCCAGAGTGGTGGCGCCATCTAGATTCGTAAATATTTTGAATCGGAACAACGATGAAAATCGGTAGAGGCGTTCATCGCAGACATAGTTCAAGCCAGGAGGCGTTGTTCAGGCACATACGCAGAAGAAGAAAGAAGAACGCAGAAGCCAGCACCAGCCGTGGTGAGGCTGATGTCCATCTGAGGGTGGTCGACAGGAACATCGAGTGAGCGAAGTGCCCTCTCCGAACGGTTCGATGGCCAAAATTACCAAGTCACTTAGCAAACCAGGCAAGCGAAATCCTTCTGGCCGAAAAAAACGAACCTCCAGGGCGACGACGTCAACTACGTCATCGTCACGACCGAAGAGAACTCCGAAACGACGACGCACTGTCGGGAACCGACCCAAGGGGACAAAACAGGCGAAACGCACCAAAGAAGCAAATCGTCCGGAGGGCTTCGACGCGTACCGAAAGCGGGTGCCAGGGTTAAGCCGAAGCCAGGGATATCAAGGAACGTGCGGTTCACCGCCCGCCAGCGCGGCAAACGCAATGGGAAGGCGGGCGCCTGTGGCTGTCCCCCAAAGTGAAAGCGACGTTTGGCAGTGTTTAGAATTAGATATCACGCAATCTCTGTCTTTAGATGTTTCTGCCCTTCTGGATACGTTATTAAGTGATATTTGTTATGCTGTTTGCGTCTCTGTTCATATACATGGCTTGAAGTGATGTAACATCAACGGCCATTGCCGATGATCTTGCCCCGCGTGTACACTACATTCTGCAGCGTATATTTCGCACTAACAAATTTGTTTGTTTGTTTTCTTCAAAGATAAGTAGGAATGACAATTGACTAACTGCAATGACGTTACGCGCAAGCTATGCATTCGTTCAGTGACGGATTGTAGCTATCATTAAAAAAATGTGTAAAAAATGTTCCTGGTGACAACCTATTGCAATTAACATGTCACATTATATGTGCTAAGTTACTCGACATTAGGTGTCATTTACCGGCCGCCATTCTTGAGCGCGGCGTTTAGAGCGCATGCACACAACGAGACTCCACTTACTTTCTCAGAATATCTACACAACCTAGATAGCGTGAAGTGCTTCTCGCAGTGTTGGGGAAGCTCATCATAAGCTCGCACTCAGCAGCAACTAACTTGACTATGGCTGCCAGTGAATACTACCTATTGTTACTGATGCGGCAAAGTCTTAGAGCAATATAGAAAATAACTAATTCCCTTTGAAAATGTGTACAAGAATGCATTCATGGCGTTTTAAATACTCAAGATGCCCAATCCCGGGTTACGTAATTGCGCTCGAAGCTTTACGAGCAGAAAAGGACACTTTATTGCCTTTTCTAGAAATAAATACATAAAGTAGAGAGCCCTGTAAGCTTCGGAGAAAAGTCGCTTAAAGCATTTGGGGCTACCGTAAAACTTTTACCTCCAGTGATTTCACTACCCCCCCCCTTGTTTTTCTAAAGCCCCCCTTAATTCACAACCACTCCTCTATTCTCAATGCCCACCCCTAACCCCCCCCCCCTAAAAATTTAGACCCCCCCCCCCCTTTCAATTCTTTTTGAAAACCCCTGTTTACATCAGTGACTTCAATGACGACCTCCGCCGAAGTCGCCACGCATAATGTCTGCTCTGGACAAAAAGCTAGAAGTGCCTTTTTTCCGTTTTTGTCCTTAATTTGTAACGATAAGAAGAAAGGTTGTTATGTAGGCATAAACAGGTTGGACCATTTTCTAATGTTCATAGTATATGTACATTGCAAAACAGTATAGAAACTTTAAAAAAATACACTATCGTGGATTAAAACAAAAACGCAATTGGAAATGTTGCCACAGTGAAACATCAGTACGTTTAACAAAGAGGATGTGAGGTGGGCTGTCTCGATACATGACAATTCAACTATAGGACCGCCGCTTGGAGACCGAAGACCAGTTCGCGCTTTCAATTTCCCTCGCTTCCTCCTCCTCGCCCTCTACCCCGTCCACTGTTACCCGTTTCCTTTTCCCCCATGGTGAGAAGGATCTTCTGCCTTGCAGAATGTCGAGTCTGGTCATCGGCCTTTAAGGCAGATTTAAACGTATCTTGCTCTCTTTTCCCGTCAAAGCTGCGGCTGCCAGAAATAATGAAGTCTCCAACGCACCGGGCACGTCTTCGGTGGCTGCCACACCGACGGCGACGACTCCCCAGCAGAGCAGAAGCAGCAGCATCGGTGCCCCACCAATGGCGGAGACCGCGGACCCTGGACGGCGCACATCCTCGCAAAGTCCCCGGGGTGCGAATGGCAGCGGTGTTCTGGAGTCCGGGGGCCGCGGACTCGTCGCCAGAGGTGACGGCCTGTGGTTCGCCGCCGCGGCTCGCTCGGTTCCCGTTCAGCGGTCATGTGCGACGCGCCGTGCCTCGAATTCGCTGCCCACACAAAACAAAATGAGCGCTGCTGCCTGATCGAAAAGGGTACACCTGCGTCACGACAGTTGGCCGCGAAAAAGGCCAACTGAAGCACGGAGCAACTATTGGCTGCACGTCGCTACGCGTCCTGCGCATCTTGAGTGCGAGCCCGTGAACTTCGCTGAAGACTCGCGAGGTTACGGAGCAATTCTCGACGATGAAGAACAGGCGTACTGATGACGACTTTCGTGTGGTTTTTGTTTTAGACAAGTCGAAGAAACCATCGTCTCTGCACGGTCGAAGAGCGTTTCTAAATCCATTTTAAACATTGGGATGTCGGCCACATCTGCTTTTAATTATACTCTAAACTAAAATTTTCTGTGCCAGAAAAGCGCGCAGCTTAAAATGTTTTAATTTTTTTTTTTACTTGTATATCAGATGTGAACATAGCCTCTTTATGCTTAACATGACGTGCTCAGCAATCTGTTTATTCAACACACCCTGCTGGAACATAGGCTATGGGTAAAGCAACTTGATCGTTAGGTCTCCATCTTGTCAGATCGGATATCGTTTTCTTTCTTTACTGGGAAGAGCCCAAGAAGTGCGCCCTAGAAGTATCTCAATGCACGCTTCCTCGCACAGTCTGTGGAGTGCCAATCGTCATGTTCTACGCAACACGTCCAACAAATGGCGAAGCCCAATAACGGCTTGACTCGAAAGCCTGAGGTGCGCAAGAATAATGTTCACCTGAACGCCAGGCTCGCTGTCCCAGTGCACTTCGACAACAGATGCCGGACGCGTCAGGACCTCGTCAGACATCTGGGCCGGCTTGCTAGAACAGCGTCTCAGCTGAGGACTGGGTGAAAGAAAGCACTGCAAAGGCTGGGGCGCGCGAGCGTATTGAGATGCAGCTTGAGTCCCGCTCAGCTCGTGCGCTGGCTTTGGCAGTGCTTTCTTTCACCCAGTCTCAGCTGAGACGCTGGTTCTATAGTCTGTTTCACCTTGTGTTGTACCACAGGAAAGACTACAAGCGCGAGCTCCTTGCTCTAGGGCACATCTTGGCGGCACAAGCTCTCGTGCATCAAGGGCAGCTGCCAACGCTATGAGCTCGCGCTTCTAGCCTTCGCTGCGGTACGACATAAGGTGAAACGGAGTATAGCAAGCCGGCCCTGGTGTCTTTAGCCATGGCACCTAACACATTGTCCTGAGTGAATTCTCTTGGATGAATGAATGAATAAATGAAAGCGTTATTTGGTTCTCGTAATTCGGTGGACGGGCTACGCTGGTCGCAGTAATCGACCCTCCGTGTCCTGTAAGATTGAAAAGTGCCACAAGGACGTACCGCTCCACCACCGCACCAGCGCTTCTAAGCATATCCCATCCTCGAGATTGCTACATTGGCGACGAGGATACTACACACTTGCAGGCATTTCCCGGAGCGCGCATCATAACACGACCCCAGCGGTCAACGTTTCCTTAGGGCCCCAGAAACTTTACCACAGCATGTCGAGTTCCAACAAAGGCCACGTGCTCACTCACGGCTTTCCCTACATTGGACGACCTCCGCGTCAAGCAACCCCCCCCCCCTTTCCACTAATGGCGGTCGGAAGGAAATGAGCCCGATCGATGCCCGGCCTGTGCGTGCAGGCGCCCTTCAGGTGGGGCGACCTTGGAGACCGAGCTGTGCCACAGCCCGCTGCGCTGCCGTCACGGCCGGACTGCTGGCGCGGCCGACCACGGACACGCTCGACGGCTGCCTGCAGAGCAGCCGCTCGTCGGCGACGGACGCGCGGTTCGCGGATAGGAGAAGAAGAAGCACGGACCTCCGTGGAATTCACTCGTGATCATTGCAGGCGGGGTGTTGGTTGAGGTACGATGAAAAGTGAGCAAATGCCGATGCGTACTGTCATCCACACTAATATAGGGTGGCAAGTTAACAATAGATCTTACTCTGTAAGACGAGCTGGAAAAACAGACGCATGCGCATAGAAAGCTGAAACGTTCACCGGAATGTGTATCCTGTTAGTCAGTTTTACCTCGTGGTGTAAAGGCGTAGTTGTATTCCTCTGAAAGAAAATGGGACCAACAGAACTTGCCGAAAGCAATAGTGTATGTGTTCAGGTCTCCCGATAGGTCCCGCGAGACAGACAGTAGAAACGTCATCAGCGCACTGCGGCTTCCGCGAAATTTAGTTACATTCATCGCTAACTCGTTCGTCTGTGAACACGTCCGCCGTCGAATTTGGCAAGTTTGCTGGTCTCATTTATTACAGGAAAAGAACAAGCCCTGAAAATTCACAAGGTAAACCTGACTCCCCTCAAAGCACATTCGATTTTAGGTGGTCCATGATGCGAGCACAACTTTTTCCCGGCCCGTTTTACAACGTAAGATTCACTGCAGCTATCCTATAGAAGGTCAAGTCGCACAACTCATCGAGGCAGGTTAAAAGATGAAGAACGGTTGTGGGGAAGCATTGAAAGGGAAAAATTGGCAGCCACCTTTATCTCAAAAGTTCTATGATGCATGAAATGCAGGGTTTATGGAGTGATCGTTTAAATTTGTTTAGAATATATTAAATGTGCACGCGACGCTATGGCATCAAGTCACCGTGTCGGGGCTTGGTTTATGAAAGCTGTCTAAAAACTCCTTAGCGAGATGCCTCCACCTACCACTATCCAAGAACAGTTCGCGGAACGCCGCTGCAGGTCTGAGGCTTTCCAGAACGATATATTTTTGCTCTAGTTCGCTTTATCAATTTCTTCAACCTTCATAATTATTTCACACTGCAGCGTCTTCTTTATTCAAGAAAAGAAAAGAAGATAGCACGTGAGCACGCTCCACACCAGAAGAACAACCAGTCGCAGAAAGAATGCTGAGCGGCTGGGCCTCGTTCGTAAGTAAAACCACTTTAGCAAAACTCAGAATCACACCGCGGTAGTTCTGGTACGTCTGGAGAACAGGAACAGTTTTTGGAGTTTCTACACCCCGCGTCTTCTTACCAAGGGGATCGTCACAGCTCCGTATCACGGCGGCAAACAGAGGTATCGCGGTGTGTGGAACGCCTCCCCTCGTTCGTGGACGATACTTCGGTTCTACTGCTGGTTACTTACGATAATACCACTCATGAACAACATGGCAAATATAGCCAATTCATCGCGCATCGAACAACGTGTACCCATTTTATGTTGCTTTGTTTTTTAGGTACGGCTTTTCGGAGCCGCCATTTCGTGTTGGTGAGGGCCTAACGCTATGATTCTTGAGCACGGCTAAGCCGGACAACTGGGTGTGAATTGGCAATTGAACTTTCATTCAAGTAGAGTTCTGCGCATGTGCACGCCTTCCTCAAGCAGCAGCGCGAGGAGGGCCTGTTCATGCGCCCTGAGGAGGGAGTTGCGGTACCTCTCCTGCATCCTCCCCGACTCGGATGAGTTGCTGACGAGGCCGGAAAGGTAGCGGAACTCCCTCTAGAACGCCTATGACCTCCGAGATTGTTCTATGAGGCCGTGGGACACCAATCATAAATTCGAATTTTCGCCACTTAATATCGTCTTTATAAAAAGCAACAACAAATGTTTATTCGGGTGTGAGATTAGGCTTCGTTTCTGGAGAACGTTTGGGATCTATGCCGGCCATGACAGTTGCGAAAATGCGCGTGCGCTCTTCGGTCCAGATCTCGCTGCCGACGCGGCTGCCTGAACTGGGACTGACCCAAGAGGAACTTGCGGGACGAGAAGCCGGCCTTCTTTCTAGCCGGATGGTACGACCTGACCACACTGCTCGTCAAGCTCATGGTGGAGAAGCCCAAAAAAGCGGGTACGTCTGTACTTTTAATATTGTTGAGCTGTACTGCAGCTTTCGCGACCGCGGATGGTGTGTCATCGCATACGTGTCTCCCTTGAGGACGTTTGCGGATCTTAAATACCCTGCTCAAGATACTGCATTTCAAATACTTTTGGTAGCGTTTCGGTATCTTGCAAATACTTTTCGTGTAGAGTATATGCTACTCTATCTTAATTACATTTCTCACTATCTTGTACTCCGTGTTTCCGTATCCGTAAACATGTTTTCCGTATCTCAAATACATTTTTCGACTTTCGAAAATATTTATCGCCGGAGCAATCCACGGAACTAGGGATCGTCGGACACCAGGGCAAAGCTGAACCGATTACAGTCTTGGAGGCAAGCGACCAAACACAGGACAGGAAACAAGGCACGAGCGAAAAGAAGTCTCCGAATACTAACAAAATACCAAATGGATAGCCCCAAGTACGCCCGCCTTTATGTGTCCTCCTGCCCGGTTCTTCTTTTTTTTTAAGGTTGGTTTTGAATGGCACGTTACGCTTGGGGCTAGCAAATTGCTGGTGACATCATCGGGATTTTACACCTTTTGTCTGAAGCTACAGTGGTTCCGTCAGCGGAAGATTGTGACGCCAACGCTTGGCAGGGTTACAATGGACCATTTTCGGAATCTCCGGTCAAAGTAATCTGGTGTGAGAATGCGCGAGCACGTTTTTAAGTGAGCGCGAACACTCCCTCAGTCAAGGAAGCTAGATCTGCTGGTTTTATTGAGCTGCAGTGACCTATATTGGGCTTTGTCAAAGCCCCTTGTGTGCCTATTATGGTTTAACTTTGGCTCCCAAGCTCGATCAAAAGCGTTTCTTTTAATCTTCTTCCGAATGCGCACATTGTTTCATTCTCAGAATCCTCCAACCCAGTTTTCCGCCGGGTGGAGCCAGGGATCGAAAGCAGTTTCGTAGACACTCTCTTGTGTTACTTGTGTTTTCCTCACGACCTTCTTAATATATTTTTGACAGTTGGAAGGCACAGTCGCTCCTCCTCGCCCTTGGCTGGGGAGATAAAATACTCGCTCTTGGTTATTGATCAGCGACAGAGGCTGCTGTCTTCTGGCCGGTGTTTCTCCTGTGCGTGCACGTTTGTCATTCACTCGCGCACTCGTCATCAATCATGTCGTCCAACACCTGAGACTGTGGTGCGGAAAAAAAATTATTCGAAGGAACAGAGACAGAAGGGAACGTCTTAGTGGTGTCCTTTAACACCTGAGACGTTCCTTTCTGTGTCTGTTCCTTCGACTAAAAGTTTTTTTCTTCTTTTCCGTACCATATATCCTCGAGTGTTAAGCGACATGATTAGATACCACCAGCTCATCTTCGCACTTACAGTCTTGTCATCATCAAGTCCTGGCTGCCTAATCAACTTCTAATTCGGCCGTTAGGGATACGCAATGCCGGACTATCTGTCAAGTCCACCGAATCGCGTTGAGGCATAATACGAACTTATCGCGGAATGAGTCACGAGCCGAGCCTATCTCTAAACTAGAGCGCGCCAGTTGCCATGCCTACCAATACGTGAGTCCCCCTTGTTCCTAAAATCTTTCGGTACACCCGTTATGCATATTGTCACCGATGGATTGGTGAGACGGGGACTGACGAAGAAAATAAACGTTTAATAGGGCGAACTTGTGACAAAAGAGAAGGGTAATAACAGGCGTGGAAGGCGAGCGTCGATGACGGCGAAGTGGCAGGATCAAACGCTTGGTGCTGCCTACTTGGTCAGCTGCGCGCGCGGGAATATCCCGAATTATTTCAAAGTAAACTTCGATTCCAGCAGATGAGTCGCTTCTAGAAAGCCATAAAGAACACAGCAGAATCTGATTTTTCAACGTAGACTTCGCAAGTAGAGCACCCCATTTGACTTTCTTTATTTTTTTTTAATTTCCAGCTTGCAACCTACCTTCAGAGTATCTTCGAATGAAGGACTGGGCAGAGATACTACACAAAGTATTCGGGAATATAAATACTGAGATACATGTGTTTTAAGGCCTAAATACAGATACTGAGATACATTTGTCTTTTATGCAACGGGATACCCCTGAGATACTTCTCAGGGATATCCCGTTGCAATCTTTGCGCCAGGCGGGAATCGAACTCAGACCTTTTAGATTATTGACGGAGCGATGCAACGATATTCAGTGGGACTGTTCTGCACTTTACACGAGCCTGCTAACACTAGCGGGACCCAAGTATACTTAAACGCAACGCCACTAACCAATAAGGAGAACATTTTTTGCGGTGCAGTTTTAAGGATAAATGCGAGCGTTTTGCTTTTTCCTTCTCCCCTCCTCCTCAAGAGCTGCGCTCTAATTCGGCGTTACAAAAAATTGTAAACGTCTTTCATTTCTTTTTCTGTAACTTCAAAGGCGTGGGATGAAAAACGAACGCCTGTTTTACGGCTTATGAACGTCAGGGATTCGTTCGAAGTGGTATTTGCGTAAAGCACAAAAACCGTTGCACCGCCCCTTTAAGCGAGTGTCTTTCAAGCCTGTCACGACGCATCGCCATGAGTTGACGTGCTATTAACGTGAAACTTGCTTTGGCAATGTCTTCGTCATTTCGTGAAGCCCAGATAGAAGCGTGGCCGCCAGGCTCGACACTGATTGGTTGACGGGTGGGAGAGGAGGAACGAGGAGCTCGACACTAATGGGTTAACGTGGAGGTCATGTGACCAGAGGGGTAGGCGAGGAGGAGCTCGATCACCTGTGCGCACTGAGAAAGAGGATAAGGATGGCTAGTTGGGCTAGTTAGTTTTGCATCATGGTGTAATACGCCAAAACAAGGGCGAAAACGAATGGAGAACTAGATAGGATGCGGCGTAACTTTCAACAGAATTGTTTGCCGCAAGCGGATGCGCAAGCGGATGTGCCGCAAGAGGCGTGCAAAAAACGACATGTCACTAAGTTCCGCGAGTGCGCCACTAGTGTCACGTACGAAATCCCCCTGTCATGTGGTAAGGTGTACGTTGGCCAGACGGGGAAGTGCATTAATGATAGGGTCAGAGAGCATGCGTTGGCGATCAGGCAGTCCCCGTCTGGCCACTTAGCGGTCCACTGTGACCGTTGCGATACGCGGGCCCAACTATGGAAAGTGCAGCCCCATCTTTGGTGACACCTGTGTCATGGGCCATTACAAAACAAAAGACGGCCAGAGAAATTCACGAAGCCTTCCTGATTAGGTCCCACCATGACAATTCTTGTGTAAGCGCTCCCTCTTTGTCCTTGACTGACAAAGAATTCTACTATTTGAAGAACCAATGACGCTGGCATTTGAGGGGGGGGGGGGTTTAGACCATATTTTAGGTGTTCTGCCAAGTGTGCCTGCTTTTATATATTTAAAATTTTGTCATCGAAATAAAACAATTCAGTTGAAAGTTACGCCGCGTCCTGTCTAGTTCTCCCTTCGTTTTCGTCCTTGTTGTTTTGGCGTATTACACCATGGAGAAAGAGGAGCTTCGAGTGTATGGAACGCTCTGGAAGATCGCCAGGTTTAGCGGCCCGATTAGCGATAGTATATCGCTTAATCGAGGAACAAATCATTAACATTCAACAATTTGCTGAAGAGCGCCGTGAACGTAGGCGTCTGTCGGTTGGAAACTCAGAGTATCGCTAAACGTTTGGGATGCTCTAACATTTCACGTATGCAACACAATTGCGTAGCAATTTGCCATAGACTTTTACTTAACGGACAGCTCATTTTTCAGCCGCTTTATTTGTTCGTTATAACTCACACATACACAGATTTATATTTATTGCTTCTTTTTTTATTTATATCAAAATCTGAAGCTACTTCGAGCGTGATCTTCCTTAGGTGCACGGGTCTCCACTTTCACACGAAGTTTTTATTTTTGCAGCCTACATTTGTATTTTTTACGCGACCGAGATTACCACCCTGTTGTTAATAAAGTACATGAATTGGCGCTAGAATTGGCGACAAGCTTTGCGTTGTTTGTGGCTCTGACGCTTTTGACTAATAAATTTATTACGGTTTAATTTTAATGTAATGACGTTTGAACGTCCGTGAAGAAACCATAAAGGGGCATTGCCATATCTATACTCCGTTAAGGCCCGTTTACACTCTTGCAACCGAGTACGACCGAAGTACGACCGAGAGAGACGAGATCTGTTAAAACTTAAAATTTCTTAGAACGAGGGAACACACTGACATTGTGGCGCCATCTATGCGGTGACCCTGGAACTGCATTTCCGAAGAACGAAGGTTTTTCGGGATTTCCGAGGTCAAATGTGCGTAATACCCATAAGAAAGGCTCGTTTATAACATTGTCAAAGGTTTCTAGCCAAGAAACATAGGATAATGCGCGAGAGAAATAAAAATATGCCGGACCGCCAAGTTTACACTGCTACCCAATAGATGGCGTCAGTGTGTCCTCTGCTTAAGAAGTTTTAAGGAACCCAGTTTTAAGAGGTCGCAAGAGTTTGAACGGTCCTTTAAGCTGACAGGGAGGTGGAAGCTACGGGAACCGTCAGATGAAACTCTCTGCTCATCCACAACGTGTATATTTTTAGAAGGTCCAGAATTAAAAAAGAGAAACTTGCTTAAAGGTTTTTTGTTTTTCAAGCCCCAAGACTAAGGTGTGTATGTGTGTGTGTGTGCGTGTGCGCGCGTGTGTGCGTGCGTGCGTGTGTGTGTGTGTGTGTGTGTGTGTGTGTGTGTGATGTATGCGAGAGAGAGAGAGAGAGAGGGGCCACTGGAAACGAGGAAATATTGATCGAATTGTCGGCGAATTAACTAAAACGTTGTGACTTATATTTTGTTGCTTTTTATTTCTTGGTGCATGACGTAGTTGAAGAGACTGACGCTCAACCTCATCATAGTCTAGCGGTGACGGGAAAATGTTATTACAAAGATCCTAGTAGGCGTTACCGAGCGAGAGATGTCATACTTGTGCATTGGTTCAGACCGGCACAGAGCCGCCAAAGAGCGTCTGTGACGTCAATTCCTCCGGTCTGGGCTTGCGTCGCACTGCCCACGTCACGTGCGGCGCTGACACGTGACTGTGGACTCCAAGTATGAGCGGAAAAAATCACTGCGATGGTCCCTTTAACGTGTTGTCTCACCGGGCTTGCCCACAGGGATCGCCAGGACTGTTCTGGACAAAAGCGCGGCAAATACGCTGGATGCCATCGACACTCTCGACCAGGTAGGCACTCATCGCCAGAAGGCATCTTCGGTAGACAACCCTGACGTACGATGATTTGTAGGCTAGGTGGCGCACGCTACCGCCCGTTATAAAGGTTACAGCAATTAACATACATTCATCTATCCAGTTGCGAAAGGGAAATATGTACGGCCTCGTGTACCTCTACGCAAATACGGGACTTACCGGTCCTAGAACAGAAGTCCCATACAGTACCGTGTGTTTATGAGCTCACTGGAAAAATAAGCCATACCCATCGCTTAAGAAACACATGGTGTGGCTCCATATGCTCACACATCGTGATTGCTTATTTGGTATTCTTATCCCCTAATGCCGCAATCTGATTGGCTGCGGAGTGACAATACGATGCTCGAGACACGCCGCGCCCTGCGTTTCTTACAGGGACTATGCGGCATGCAAGTTCGTCTGCTCGTTGAGTGCCTCCGATTTAACCGCCAAATACGTCTACGTGCTTTTTGCTTTACGCCGACCTCAACCAATGACGGCGCCGGCTTAGCTGCCTCGGCGTCGCGCTTTCCCTGTCACGTTCTCCAAGTTACCCTTTGGTTGGCGTTTCGATGCGCCAGAGACGGATTAAAAAAAGTGCTCGCCGTATCACGTTTAGTGAGATTCGATCACCGCAAAACTGCGGGACAGACTTGAGCAGGCTGATTCGCGCAGGTGTCGAGCGAGCAGCCTTACATGCTCGGGTTGGCCTTCATTACCGCGGCGTACCTCATCGGTTACCTCTTGGGCGCGCCGATCTACTTCTACCTGCGCTCCAAAGAAGTGCGGCGGCGACCGCACGCAGGACATCACGGACAGCTACAGGTTCGTCCTGCAGGCCATCACCATCACCTACATCATCTGCGTCGCTATCGGCATGTGAGTTACCGATGCGTTGCATTCATAGGGGCGAACACCAGCGTTTTCGAGTACGGGTCTGCAGGGACTTGTTGCCCCAACAAAGCATGCAGCACGGAGCGAACAGGAGCCGATTGTACCGGAGCGGGGACTTCTCTCAGTGTTCGCTCGGTGCAGTAAAGTATAAACTACTGTGACTAGAGTGCCTTCATGTGCGCTTCGCATAGGGTGATGCCAACTGCCTGTTTCCCTTTCCCACACCCTCTTCTACACCGCCATTGTTGTTCCTCATTGTTTCCCCGTGAGCCGGAAAGTGGCCTTTGTGTCCGTCGGTCACTCCCATCCGAGGGTAAAAATGCTAATCCTCCCTCCGTGGGTTCCACAACGCTGCTCCGAACTTGTAAGATAAGGTGCTTGTTTCCGGGAGGGTTATAAGCCCCACGGATTATCGCCGGGAACCAAAATGGCTGCTGGGTTGTCGGCGAGTGGTATTACAAAGGGTGGCATCACCCTAGCAATGCGCACATGAAGGCTCCCTAACTGTGTCATGACCTTAGCGCCAAGAATCTCAGAAGCCATGACTATGAATACTCTTGCTTGCGGGTCTTTGTGTACCACCAAAGAGGAGTGGGAGCGACAAAGGCGTGCGCGGTAAGGTGAAGAGGTAGGAACGACAGCCGTGGGTGCAGAACGAGAGCGCCGGGTCCGACAGGAAGCTCGTCATTACACAGCGGCCGACCGGCAGTTCAAGCGCCAGTTCACGAACAATCCGTTCGATGCGGTGTGTTATGTATGTGACAGAACCGTTTCTTCCGGGTGGACGAGAACAAAGAGCGCGTGCTAAATTACATGCATTAAGAACGGCTTGGGAAATGCTTAATGCGTTCTCATCCTTGTACACGGCTTCGAACCAAACCAATCTCTCAAAGAGAGGCCATGATCGATCCCGTCGCCACGGGGTTGGCGTCGCACTGCTGACGTCACCTGCGACGCGGACACGTAGGATGCGGAGCCAGCGCAGAGCGGAGGATCGACGATAAAGTCCCTTGATACTTCTTTTACAAGTAACAACAACCAATACAAATGATGGCAGCGCATTCCGCTGGAACAAAATGGCGTCAGTCAATTCAGACCTCTGCTGTGCGCCGCCATTTTCTTCCTAAACCTGCACCATCACGCGGTCGGCGCCTCAAAGAATGTCGCTGCTTGCAGCAAGCGCTTATCTAAGAGGGCTTTAGTCGACGACACTGCACCCTTTGATGGCTTGGTTTTCGTTTCAATCCGTGCACAATCGTGACATTTTTTGTCCCCCGGTAGCCCACTACGAAATTTTTTATCAATATTTCACTCCAAGTCTCGACTATAGAAGAAGTCAGACGTCCCAGCTCTGCAACTACATTGCCCGCTAGCGGACAATTTAAGGGAGTTAAAGCGTTTTTGGTCAATTAACTCGCTGTATGTAATTAACCACCTTACTGGCTCTTTTCTCAGCGGTCCCCGTGGTCTCCAACTGAGCCCCCAGAAGGTACAAAAAAGCCTAACGAAGTACTAAAAACTCTTGCCGACACTTATAATAAGCGTTTTTAAAAAACTGCAGAGTATAATTATTACCCTATCTAAAAGGACCATCCGGAAATTTTCTGATTGTCTATCAGGCAGACGGTCTGTAGTATTTTGGGACATTGATGGTCTGATGGCCTGATGGTGTGATGGTTTGATGGCTTGATGGTGTGATGGTTTGATGGTCTGTCGTATTTTGGGATATTGATGGTTTGATGGTGTGATGGTCTGTCGTATTTTGGGACATCTGATGGCCTAATGGTTTGATGGTCTGTTGGTTAATGTCGGTATGAATTTCTAATCACACATATGTACCGGCAGAAGACAAAGATTCCATTACAGTCAAATGTGAACTTTATTCTGTGCCCATTATTATTTCAAAAAGGAACATCCGAAGCGTTAGGGTACCTTCCGAAATCCCCGTAGAAACCTGAAAGCAAAGTTTGTATTTTGGTTATGGCATGTTATTATTTCTATTTAGAAATGATTGAACGTTGAATTATTAAACCGCAAAAACAAAACGGAAGAGAAAATGCGCTTAATCCACTCGCTACTTTCGAGACTCCACGACGCGCAGCAACTTCATCGGTGTCCGTTGCGTGGCTATCTACACTCTGTCCCCATCGTCCATGCTGGGCATGACGGCGTCGTGCGACAGCGTGCAATACACTAAGCCTCGTCGGCCCGAGAATGCGGTAAGCCTCGTATTACCGCATTCGCGGCTTTGTAAACGTTTTTCCTCGCAAACATTTAGTTCACAGTACACGTACGCCTAGTAAATGAATTTCCTATCAAGCAAAGTGCGTTTTTCGGCACATTCTCTGCCACTTAGATTGTAAACATGATCTACTTGACATACAAAGCGGATCAACAAATTGTTTCACCAACGGACAATAACACAATTTAAAACAAAACTATGGTTGCAAAAACATACCTGAGTCTATAAGAAGGTGTCTTCGTTACCTTTCGAGTATCCTAGGACAATTGTTGAGGCGGATTATTACGGATTGAACACCCTGTTATCGAGCCACGCCGCTGTCAGCTTTCCACACCGAATGTAATTCACGCATGCGCGACGACGTGAGATCATTGGCGCCTTCTCTCGGCCACTGCTGGAACCTCCCGAATATAGTCAGGTTCTTTCCACCACCGAAAGATGTCATGAGAAGCACCATCAGCCTTTTTGCGTTCTGATGGTCTATCGAGATATCCTGATGGTCTCACCTGGGCAACATCAAAACGTTTCGATGGTCCGTCAGTCACCACAAGAAACGTTTTGACGGTCTCTGAGCTACAAACAGAAGCCTTTAATGGTCCATCAGCCACCATCAGGAAATGTTTGATGGTCCATCAGACACCATCAAGTAAGCCTGTCGGACCATCAAAGAAGTCTGATGGACCATCAAGAGGGTCTGTTGGGCCATCAGATAAGGTCTGTTGGACCATCAAGAAGGTGTGATGGTCCGTCAAGAAGGTGTGATGGGCCGCCAAGAACGTGTGATGGTCCATCAAAAAGTCTGATGGGCCATCAAAAGGTCTGATGGGCCATCAATGAAAGTTTGATGGACCATCAAAAATTTCTGATGGTCTTTTCGATTTGTTTTCCCCTCTCGTTTACTTGTGAATATGGACAGCAGAGCAGATATAAAATGTATGTAGCAGAAAGTATGCTTAAAGGGCGATGCAACAATTTTTGTACTTTCCGCAAATACCGCTTAAAACGGATCCCTGACGTTAATGACCTATGAAACACGCGTTCGTTTTTCACCCCACGCAATAGAAGTCCCAGAAAAAAACTTAAGAAAAACGAGCAGCGTTCACCCCCTCAACTCGCAGCCAGAACAAGCGGCCACGTGATCTGGAGCGGATTATATGCCGCCAATGTTGCTCATAGCCACGCGCTGGGGTTGGCAAAGCACAGGACACGCGCTGAGTTCCAGGCATTGTTATGGCTCGGCTATTGTCGTCGTTGCAGCGATTGGACACGGGCCACTACCCGAATGCTTCTCGAGCTAGTAATTATCACGAGCCCAAATCGAGTGCCCACGCAATGCTCGGGTCCAATCTATGAACCGCATTCAAATATCGTCATATGGGTGTACTGCGATCCCCGTTACGTCATCAAATTTTGCAAAGGAGAGATTGAATGAAAATGATCGATTTTGTCCTTGAAATTACACCGCAACAAAGGAGTTTCTTGGCCAGTGGCGTTGCGTGTGAGTATCCTTGAGTCCCAGGTGTGCCAGTAAGCTCGTGTAAAGAAAAACATTCCAATTGAGTATCGTT